>VYZV01000539.1:0-25835 GCA_013401275.1 Pandion haliaetus | reverse complement strand
CACCAAATCTGCACATTGCAGAACAATAAAGGCTACTATGGCCTTTCAACTTTTCTTTGAAGAAAAGACTAGGAATGTAGAAGGATGAGCCTACATCATGCAGAAGATGAAAGAATAATTGGGGAAGGAAGCGTGAGGGAAGCTGGGTTAGCTGCAGCAGACAGCAGTATAGGACAGAAGAATAGTGACTGGTTTATGGAAGGACTCGGTGCATTGGGCAGGCTTGAGCAATAACAGAGTGGAAAGAATTGCAATAGGACATCTGCAGCTGCTGTAGGGTGTTGGCCTGACTATATGTGAGTATATGATATTGGGTAGTATATTTGTTTTTAAGAGCTGGGTCGCCTATATAGTAGGAGTGAAAGGCAGAGCCCTGGTATTGGAGACACTAATGTTCTCCCTTTCTCTATCATTGCTCTTCATCTGTGTGGCACTTACCCATAGTTGCTGACTGTAAGATCGGTGGAAGACGAGGCAGAAAACCCACATGACTGGATGAAAAGAGGATGCTAAAGGAAAGGAAGAATTATTGAGTAATGTCAGCAGCCCTGATGAATGTCTAGCATTCCAGCGGGGCTGCTAGAGACGTGAAATGCATGTGATTTGGCACATGAGAAAATAAATCTAAGCCCAGAAAACACTTGCCTGTTGCAGTCTTTCTCCTTTTACCTAGAAGGCTTTCAAGATTAGCTGTTGATGCAAGAAACGGCTATGGGTTCAACAAAAAGAGCTATATGTCATCAGAAGGAGGAGCCCAAGTGAAACACTTAGCTTCAGTCCTGAATGCAGTGGCAAAGAGAAGTAATGAGAGCTGGTGTGATAAACGCTTTGAGCGTCCAAATAGGAAAGGATAAGAAAAGACTGAAAGGGAAAAAGACTGCTTATTGGAGATTTTGGACAGGAAAGCAAGCTGGCTATTGATAATACCAAAATTGAACTTTGCATGAACTTTAAAGCACATACCCATTTCCTATTTAGAAGGCACTTGGGAGACATGGGAAAACCACGAACCGATGAGGGAACATTGCATTACTAAGAAGGCCCAGTGTAATGCCAGTGAATGGGAGCAGAGCAAATACATGGTCTGCTGGGACAGTAGCCACGGAAGAAACGATCTTTGAAGGGAGCAGCACAGTGCTATGGAGAATCACTTTATTTTAAAGAGCAGGAATGGTTTGGAGGAGCTCTGCACAACTGCATGCTGTAATCAGAGGGAGGAGTTAGGAGAATATTTCAGAGTTATGGAGAAACATGCAAAGCAGTATTGGTCAGAAAAAGGAACTGATGTAACAGTGATAAGGTCTGTAGAAATTGTAAGACAACAGCAGGAGAGACTGAGGAAGAACGAAGAAATACACTGAAAATATGTGAGCAGAAAGAGAACTAGAGGAGGAAGTAACCTTGTGATCAGCAGGAGAGCTATTTAGCAGAATGCAACAGGAGACCAGTGGGAAGGTCTGGAAAAAATTTGCTAAAAAGACTTCAAAAGTAAAAGCAAAAAAAATTACCAGGGGATACATGGAGTACATTTTCATATAAAATGTTACATAAAAGTCTTATGTGAAAAATATTTGGGGCTTTGTGTTTATCTGAAAGCATATGATTTTTAAGGAATAGGAATTGTATGATGATTTGTATTTTGTAGAGAATCTGCTACCCTGAGATCCTCATCTTGACTGAGGCCTCTGAAAATTACTATGCTATACGTACTATATTACAACAATATTATGAGTAATATTATTACTTCTGTACAACAGCTAGCATAGAAATAATATAGCTTTAGCAGTATTCTTTGTGTTTGTGCATGTAAGATCATTTCAGACACAAATACGCAGACTTAATTCATTTAGATCTAGAAAATATACCTAGGGTGCTTTGGGCACCCTGCCACCAGGTCTATATGTGAGCCAGAGCAAATCTGCTGACGTATCTTCCCAGTCATTGTAACAGAGGCACGGAAGTCCTTTGCCTCCCTCACAGCCATGACACAACAGTTAATAAATCTGTCAGAATCAGCTGAATATTGGGTCTTTCATGACCAGTGTTCTAGAATCACTTTGTTTCCCGAATGTCTCTTGAAAACCAAAGAGGTCATGCAGGACAAGGTACTAGCAGTATCCAGGATTAAAGCAGACTTGCTTCGCTGGAAGTTTGGATTAAAATTGTTCTCCTTCAGTCTTTTAACTTGACTCCTGATTTCTGTTTGTACAGAATCAAGCAAAATCAAGCCTTATCATTTCTGACCATGATAATAATGCTAAACAAGATTTATTAACAAAAATATTATTAGTCAAAAGAAATAAAAGGACTAAGAATGACTTTGCAGAGAAAAAAAAAAAACTAGAGTAAAAGAGTCTAAGTAATAAATGAAGAGGAAGAAAATAGTGATGATGATATAATCGCTGAGGTGCTGACTACTCAGTTTTTAATGAGGGAAAAAGGGCGGGAAGTATGTATAATTAGGAAGTAATGAAGCTTCTCTAAGTACAGCTGTTTGTAAAATAGAGGTAACAACACACTGGAATATATAATGGCTATATTCACCAGCATATTGCTTTGTACAGAAAATATTGTCAGAGGCCAGATTTTCTTCTGCTTAGTCTGCTGTGACTACCTATTCAAGGAGCGCAAGGGTATCTAAGGATTTCTAGAGAAGCTACATATAGCATTTAACCTAAAATATTCTGAAGTGAATTGTCTAACTAATTTACTGGCATTATTCATAAAGAAATGAGAGCATACCAATATGATTCTGGAGTTAAAAAAGAATAAAAGGGTTTTATTCTGGTAACTAGTGTTTGTTAGCTCAACACTTGTCTTCTAAAAGAGCAAATGGGTAGTTACCTAAGTTTGGAAACAATGGCTCCTGTATATCTGAAAATGGTTCTGTGGTTTCAGTTAATATCTTAGTGGTCTGTAGTGGATATCTGATGTAGTCCACACGATTTCTTATCTCCACTGACATTCACACCAGGTGGAACAACACTGAAATGGGTCTTTACTTTACTTTACTTTACTTTTTTTTTTAGTTTACTTTACTTTTAAGGGTGATCCTCCAAGTTTGTATTTGGGGCACCTAGCAGATAAATGTAAAGAAATTCTTAATGTTTCCAAAAAATTCCAGGTCCCTGCTGACTGGAAGCTATCCAACATTATCCAATTTACAAGAAGGCCATGAGGGGAGACTCAGGGAACTACAGACCTGTTAGTCTAACCTCAGTTCCTGGAAAAATTATGGAGAACAACATACTGGGTGCTATTGAAAGACATTTAAAGAAAACCACAATCATCAGGCACAGTCAACATGGGTTCACAAAGGGAAAGTCCTGTTTAACTAATTTTATATCCTTCTATGATAAGGTCACCCACCTAGTGGATGAAGGGAATGTGGTGGATATAGTTTTTCTGGATTTTAGTAAGGCTTTTGATACTGCCCCTCACAGCATCCTTCTGGACAAGTAGTCCAGCTGTGGGATGAGCAGGCTTACAGTGCACTGAGTGAAGAACTGGCTGAAGAGCAGAGCTCAAAGGGTTGTAGTGGATGGGGCTGCATCTGGCTGGTGACCAGTCACCAGCAGTGTTCCTCAAGGCTTAACTCTAGGGCCAGTTCTGTTCAATATTTTTATCACTGATCTGAATGCAGGAGTTGAATGCACCACTAGCAACTTTGCTGAAGATATCAAAATGGGAGGTGCTGGTGAGTCCCTCGAGTGACAAGAGGTTTTGCAGAAGGATCTAGATAGATTGGAGCATTGGGCAATCACCAATGGCATGGAATTTAGTAAGTCCAAATCCTGGATTCTGCACATGGGATGGGGTAACCCTAGGCATGAGTATAAACTGGGAGACNGGCTGGTGACCAGTCACCAGCAGTGTTCCTCAAGGCTTAACTCTAGGGCCAGTTCTGTTCAATATTTTTATCACTGATCTGAATGCAGGAGTTGAATGCACCACTAGCAACTTTGCTGAAGATATCAAAATGGGAGGTGCTGGTGAGTCCCTCGAGTGACAAGAGGTTTTGCAGAAGGATCTAGATAGATTGGAGCATTGGGCAATCACCAATGGCATGGAATTTAGTAAGTCCAAATCCTGGATTCTGCACATGGGATGGGGTAACCCTAGGCATGAGTATAAACTGGGAGACGAGTGGCTGGAGAGCAGCCCTGTAGAAAGAGACCTGGGATGCTGGTCGACAGCAGGCTCAGTAGGAGTCAGCAGTGAGCCCTGGCAGCCAGGAGAGCAAACTGCATCCTGGGGTGCATCAAACAGCATAACCAGCCAGTCAAAAGGGGTGATTATCCCACTGTATTCAGCGTTGGCGCAGCCTCACCTTGAGTATTGTGTGCAGTGCTGGGCCACCCAGTTTAAGAAGGAGGTGAAGGTACTTGCATGTGTCCAGAGGAGGGCAAGAAAACTGGTGAAAGGGCTGGAAGGCACATCCAATGAGGAGTGGCTAAGGACTTTGGGTTTGTCTAGTTTGGAGGAAAGGAGGCTGAGGGGTGACCTCATTGCTCTCTACAGCTTCCTGAGGAGGGGACGTGGAGAGGGAGGTGCTGAGCTCTTCTCCCTGGGATCCAGTGATAGGACATGTGGGAATGGTTCAAAGCCACATAAGGGGAGGTTCAGACTTGACATTAGGAAACATTTCTTTACTGAGAGGGTGGTCAAACATTGGAACAGGCTTCCTGGAGAGGTGGTCGATGCCCCAAGCCTGTCAGTGTTGAAGAGGCTTTTGGACAATGCCCTTAACAACATACTTTAACTTTTGGTCAGCCCCGAAGTGGTCAGGCAGTTGGACTAGATGATCATTGTAGGGCCCTTCTTACTGAACTGAGGTATTCTATTGTATTCTATTCTATTCTAAATAAACTTGTACACAGGCCAGTCCCTGACTTCAGTCTCTGAGACCATGGATGAATTCTCACAAGTAGAAATTTCACAGGCTGTTTCTACATATAAGGCAAGAGACTGTAAGAGAATTCAAGAGGGATGTAAACAAAAATAATGCTATACATAGAAAACTGCAAGGATCAAATTAGGGCAGGGATATTACATTCAGTACTCACAAATTTCACACACAGAATGAGCAGTCATAGAAATGGATGGTGATATCAGCATGCACAGGGTGTTTAGGACTTAAAGGTAACATGCTATAAATTGCAAATTACTTGCCCGTATTGGTTTGATAGTCAGTAAACAAGTCAAATACCAGTTTTACATACAAGAAAACCTAAAGGGAGTAGGTAAAGAAGAAGAAAACATGCCCTTTGTACCTGTTCATCTACAAAAAAATTAAATCAGTGTTGTTTTATAGTTTAAAAGGTATTTTACATTTGAAAAGGTGTTTTATACTTCAAATGAAGCATAGGTAGTTCCAGGTTTCATTTTAAATTCACAGGTCTCGAGAGCCAAATGCAGTTCTGACATCACACAAAACTCCCAGTGTGCCTAAATTCTTCTCCATTTATGGTCAAGACTGTGCAGCTATAAAGGACACTAGAATTTCTTCTTGCAAATAAAAAACATTTATTCTAGGAAGTGATATTTGCACAGTGCCTATTATGACAGGATATATCTCTAATTGGTGTCTCTGGCAACATTTAAAACACAAACACATTTACTCTGCACTTTACCAAATCAAAACAATACTGAGTTTATCGAACTCAATACCAAATAAATACAAAACGAAGCAACAGTACTATTTATCCCTGTTTTATAATTCATTAAACCTAATCAATTACCTTTAATGTATTTTATATCAATTATAGAATAACAGTGGATGGAGATCAAGTATATGAATTGAGTTGGACTTAAATAGGTGAAACTGAAATCCAGATTTAAATTCCTTGAACTGTTGTAGTACCCAGATCCAAGCATTGCCTTTCATTGTCTTCTATGGATATAAATTTTGCAATGTAATATGGTAAGGCAAGAAGGTTGGTACAGTTTGGTAGTTCTGCTATAATTGAAAACCTCTTACTTTCTTAAGCATTTGTCATGGTTTAACCCCAGCCAGCAGCTAAGCCCCACACAGCTGCACACTCACTCCCCCACAGTGGGATGGGGGAGAGAATTGGAAGGGTTAAAGTGAGAAAACCCATGGGTTGTGGTAAAGACAGTTTAATAGGTAAAGCAGAAGCTGCACAAGCAAGCAAAGCAAAATAAGGAATTCATCCACCTCTTCCCATGGGCGGGCAGGTGTCGCACTCCAGTCAAAGACTGCAGCGATGTTTTGCTTGAATTCTTGAGAACAGAATTAAGATTCAAAATGGAGTTAAGCGCCAAACAACTTTATTTACCCAACAACAACTTTGCAAGCACAGGAGGGAGAGAGATGGGAAAAGAAATAAGAGGATAGTTGCAATAGCTACCACCACGGAGCTGCGGCATCCTGACAGTCTGAATCGTCTTCAAGTCTGATGGGAGAACGTTCCGTCCGATGTTGGTTGTTTCTTTTCTTGTTATTGGGTGCTCTCATTGCATATTCATTCTTCTTCTAAGAGTCACTTAACATATTCCCGGAGCCATTTTGCTTAACCACCCCTACCACCCGGCGGTGGTGCTCATGCCCAATACCATCACTGGGGGGTCTTAGATAGTCTTCAGGGGTCTCCAGGCCCCCCTGTCTTCCGGACCCTGGGTCTGGGCACATGCATGGGGTTAGGTTAAGGTTCTTAGAATAACAACATCCAGTAGCAGGAAATCTGTGGTTTTGTGATCCCAAAGGTTGTTCCGTTGTTATAGTAGTGGTGGTTTAACATTCCAGCAATGTTGAGACAGATAACCAACGCAGTCTCTTACAGCAGGTGTTCAGCCATCTCCAGGAAAGCAAGGCTCCATCACGTGTAACCTTTACTTGGGAGGACAAACATCGCAACTTCAAATGTCCCCCCCTTCCTCCTTCTTCCCCCAACTTTTATTGCTGAGCACAATGTCATATGGTATGGAATATCCCTTGGGTCAGTTGGGATCAGCTGTCCTTGCTGTGTCCCCTCCCAACTGCTGCACCCCCAGCCAGCTCGCTGGTGGAGCAGCATGAGGAGCAGAAAAAAAAAACTTGACACTGTGTAAGCACTGCTCAGCAATAGCTAAAACACTGGTGTGTTAGCAACACTGTTTTCATCACAAATGAAATCTCACAGAAGAATGACTATTGCAGGTTTTATTTGGTTTTTTTTTTATGTTGAATTGTTGTTTTTACCACTCATGTTTGTTGTGCTGACACCTCTGCTGTCACATTCCTAAGCAAGGAATCCCTGCTGTCATCCTGCTCTTTATGGGGGGGATCCACAGTACGTGGTCTCAGAATTCTTGGCGCAGAGAGAAAACCTTGGGCAGTCCTTCTCTTGTCAGATAAAAGAAACTTCTGAGCTCTCTTGAGGGCCACCTTGCCATGTGCAGATGAGCCCTACCCAGGACACAACAGACATAATTTGTCAGTCTGCATTTGTTCAGATAACACTATTGTATTCAACTCAGCTTAAAAAAAGAACTTAACTGGTTCTGTTATTTTTAAGAGGGAAAAAAATAGAAGATCAGGCATGCAGATGAGGTTTGCTTTAGTTAAATACATTCTCTTCAGCTCTTCTGGCTCTTCAGTGGATTGTGGTAGATGAAGATTGTCTGTCCCACTGAAGTACTCAGGGAATGCTGGGCTGTTAAAGAATATTCCTTGCTGGGAACTCACCAACAGACAACCCTATACATTGCATGCTTCAGTTCATCAGGTTTGCACATTTGACAGTATTTGTGATGTGTGAACCCTACTAGAAACCTTAAGAAGCTACAAATACGGTATGTTGGTGGTTTTTTGTGATATTAATTTTTGGGGAAAAAAAATCCCATGTGTTTTATTTATGCCAATAAAGTATATGGTAAGAAAATGAAAGAAGATTAATTTTCCAATTGCTTTCCAGTTTTAGCATTCTGCTCTCACAGAAACCAGTTTTTCTTGATTATCAGGAACAAGTAAGCAAAGACTATCCCTAACTGATCTGTCATTCAGGGCACCTACATCCTCTTTGGCAGTAGCATAGTGCAAATAATGAGTGGGCAAGCTTAACTTCTTTGATGCATTAGAGTAAACTATAATTCCCAAGTGACAGGTGGATAAATTCTACATACCTGCATTTAGCTTCAACTATGGCTCAACTATAATTCAGAAAAGCAAAAAGGAAAATATCCTTAAAAGATCAGGTCACTAGATTAACTCTTTAGATTTTACAAGAAACATACATGTATCAAAAAGGTGGAACTTCATAGGCATGGCAAGGCAAATAAGAAAGACTGCAGACAATTAATTATCACAAGAACCTATGGATTCAAGGAGTTGCCCTTAAACCTATGTACTGGTGCTGTGAGGCAAGAGGTGCAACTATTGTTCTGCTCTTCATATTGTTCCTTGTCACTGAACTTATGGTGTGCAGTTTCTTCCCATGACTCTTTTCTTTCCCTCTTCTTGCAACACTCAGCAGTCTCCAGCATTTACTTCCTGAGGGCGCTTAGTTGCTCTTCAGGAAAGGTGTAATCTCCCTCCAAAGCATCCTACCTGACCCACTCAATTTCTTCTTAAAATAAAATAACAGACTAACCAACATCAATCAGTGAAGAGAACTGTCTACGACAAGAACATACACTACCTATCTGTCTTGGGTGAATATATTGCTACTTGATATGAAGTAGGTGCACTTTGCCCTTCTGTATGGCAAAATATTGAAGCTGGTTGAAGGGATGAATAGCAGATCATCTGTCATGCATTTAAAGTTAGTTTAACCAACATAACATTTAACTGTTAACATTTTGAGAATTAGGACCTGTAATTTCTCTCCACACCCCCTCAGAAAGGCCACCCTCCATATATTTTATACCATGAATTTTATTTCTATTCCATTATAAGCAACTGTAGACAGATTGTGTAGATGGAGCCTACAAAGGTGTTTTACAGAATCTTTAACTGTCCACAATAGTACAGCAAATGTATATAGTAAGCGCAACAGCTTTAATTAATCTCATTTCTTTAAAAAATGAATCTTTCTCTTGTCCTCCTGGAAAATCAATGCCAAGAGTGCTAACACAGTTGTCCTTGCTCTTCTATGATCCAGTCTGTCTGCTTTCAGCATTAAGACCTGGATTCCTCTCACCTGTCTTTGGATTTTTAGCTGGAATTCCAAGTGCATTGTGGTGTACCATGACCCTAAAATGCTTCTTTAGTTAATAAAAAGAGGTATTTGCAAAGGGTGACCCAGAACTTCAGTAGGCATTTCACTCTGTGTGGATTATAGAAGGATGTATGGACACTCAGCTTCTAGCCTAGATAACTCAGTTAAGTCTCTAAAGTTAGGTGGAACTGATACTTGACTGAGTCTTAAACCTTGTAGCAGTAAAGGTACATGGCAGTTTTCTGGCCCAAATGGTATTAGTAAGAACAGTTAGCAAAGCATGCAGGGGACAAGTGAAACTGGAGTATTAGAAGTCCTCCTTTGTTTTATGGTATTCCCCCAATTCCCTATATTACCTGCAAAACCCCCCCAAATTAAGTACTGTAAGTATTTTTGGCATTGAATGGAAGGAAAACTTAAATTTGCATTTGCCTGTATCTTAACTCTATATTTTCTTGTTATCCAAGGTTTTGATTTTGCCACACTCTGGAAGTGCATAAGACCAGGAAACCTTAACATGGCATTAGCAATGATTCTTGACACTGAATATAGACATCACATACAAAAAAAAGAATGAGCTTTCTTTTCCTTTTGCACTGCCATGACATCATGTAGAATAATTCATTCTAACCTTAACACTACAGAGATTTCAATGAAATTGTGAGACTTCAGAAGTGAAAAACAAATTATTAAGAGGACAGTATGATAGCATTTTGTTGAAATGTGACTTTTTCTGCAAGTAGTGAAGAAGTGGAAACGTAACAGCATTCAGAAAATACAGAAAAGCGTAAATACAGGGAATAGCTGAAGTTGTTCCAAAAGATTCTGACTTGATGAAACAGGAAAGCAGTATAACTGAACAGTGAGAAACAAATAAATCATGAATAGTTCATTAAAAAGGGTGATGCAGGTTTCATTCTGATTAATACCAAATGGTACTAGGAAGTGTGTTACAGGTGCTGTAGGAAACAGTTTCATGTTATTCATGTTATATAGATCTCTTAACCTGACTATTCAAAGTTCTTGAACGTGTGCAGCCATTGAGAAGGCAGAATGCTGTACCTCTCTAAAATCCAGATTGTTTGCTTCAGGTCAGAGTAATCTGTTCTAGCCTTAGCGACCAAGCTAACTAATTAAGATGCCTAGATCAGAGCTAGTAACCACAGATGTTCTCCATAGCTAATGAACAGAAATAGGCATCTGCAGTGAGCAGAACAACTCATCCTGAGGAATCTATGTCATTAGTGGCTTGGATGATGGGGCAGAGTGTACCCTCAGCAAGACTGCAGATGACACCAAGCTGGGAGAAGTGGCTAATACACCAGAGGGTTGTGCTGCTGTCCGGAGAGACATCAACAGGCTGGAGAAATGGGCTGTCAGGAACCTCATGATGTTCAACAATGAGAGGTGCAAAGTCCTTCACCTGGGGAGGAACAACCCCAGGCACCAGGACATGCTGGGGGCCACCTGGCTGGAAAGCAGCTCTGCAGAAAAGGACCTGGGGGTCCTGGTGGACACCAAGTTGGACATGAGCCAGCAACGTGCCCCTGCCGCAAAGGTGAATGGTATCCTGGGCAGCATTAGGAAAAGTGTTGCCAGCAGGCTGATGGAGGTGATCCTTCCCCTTTACTCAGCACTGGTGAGGCCACACATGGAATGCTGTGTCCAGTTCTGGGCTCCCAGTACAAGAGAGAAGTGGGCATGCTGGAGGGAGTCCAGTGAACAGCCACTAAGATGATTAAGGGACTGGTGCATCTGACATACAAGGAGAAGCTGAAAGTGCTATGACTGTTCAACCTGGAGAATAAAAGGCTCAGGGGGGATCTTATTAATGTATATAAATGCCTGAAGGGATGATGTAAAGAGGATGGAGATGACCTCTATTTGGTGGTGCCAGTGACAGGACCAGAGGCAATGGGCAAAAACTGAAACACAGGAGGTTTCCTCTGTACATCAGGAAACATTCTTTCACTGTGAGGGTGACCGAGTCCTGGCACAGGTTGCCCAGGGAGGTTGTAGAGTCTCCATCTGTGGAGGTGTTCAAAAGCCATCTGGACAGGGTCCTGGGAAACCAGCTCTAGGTGGCCCTGTTTGAGTAGGGGGTTGGACCAGATTATTTCCAGAGGTCCCTTCCATACTCAGCCATTCTGTGATTCTGTGAAGGAAGCTTACATATTCCACCCTCAACAAAACGTGTTTCTTTCACTTGATCATGAACAGAGAAGATGGTGAACAGCCATGTCTTAGAGGTTCAGCTTTAAGACACATGACGTTAGGTTAGATAACTTTGACAGTTTTCACTCATAGTTACCCAAATACAGATTTAAGTACTTAACTAGCCAGCTTTCAGAAATATAGGCATAAGCAAGCCGTTAAGATGACTTCTGCATTTTTTTAAATTTAATTTTCACCAGTTCAGTAAACTGTGAACAAGATCTGAACTAGAAAGTGAAGACTATAAAACTTCTTATTCCATAAATAGGTGTTCTGATATCTTATCTGATCAGAGTTACATTTTTTCTTATGGAAATGAATTCACAGGGGAAGAAAAACAAAATTACGCAGTGTAAGCACAGCAACTACAGCATAATTGTAGTCAACAAAAACTAGCACATAATTGTAACACAATCTTTCAAAATTTTTTACCTTTGCCTTATTCTTACTAAATGTTATTCCTGTAGCTAATTTCATTTGTAAGTGGAAATTTTGCAAACTGCCTTGAGATAGTTTAAAAACAGTCAAACAGAAGCACACAGAAGTTAGTCAACAGAAAGTGTAATTTTGCACTGGATTCTCTTCCTAAGGTATGAATATAACAAAGTAGTTATTGGAAACCACTCACTAAACTGACATTACTTAAAGCTTTGTAAATATCAAACTAAGACAAAATTACTGTACATGTAAGTCTCCTGAATTTTTAAAGTGCTTCCTCATTTTGTTCATGCAAATAGGATCAGATCATGTAAAGAATTGTAATTCCTCAGTTGAAAGTTACTATTCCCATTCATCACCCCCCTCAGCTGAAATACAGTCACTGTCATTGAGACAAAGAATCATTCAGGCTGGAAGTGACCCTGGGAGGTCTCAAGTCCAACCTTATGCTCAAAGTAGTCAACACTGAATTCAGAGCAAGTTGCTCAGGGATTTACCCACAGCAAGTCCATGCTGACTATTCTGAATTCCTTAATTTTTCTTCATGCACCCAGAAGTGGCTTTCAAGCAGATTTGCTTCATGATTTTCTCAGGGAATAGCCTGAAGTTCCCTCGATTGTGCTTCTTGCCATTTTTGAGGACAGGACATTTGCTTTTCTCCAGTCATCAGGAACCTCCCTGCCCCCACCTCTATACCCATTCAGAGATGATAAAGCTACCACCTCCTGCACCCTCGGAGGCATCCCATTTTGTCCCATGGACTTTGATGGGTCAAGATTTCTCAGGAGAACCCTGACCCAGTTCTTTTCCACTACTGTTATTTCATCCCCTCCTTAAACCCTGACTCTAGGCACAAAGGCACAAGACCAAACTAAGACACCAGCAATTAAATTTTCTCAGCTGTGCACACAATAACTGGAAATTGAAGTGAGGCAACTTCTTGTATCACTCATACATTTTCACAAGAATACATCTAATTATGTACTAAAGGTGGAGTTCTTAAAATAAGTTTTGTCTTAGAAACTTATATGGAGAGTGATTAATTTTATTCAGGCATCTAAACCTTAACTCTATAAAACTGTAGTCATGATAGTTTAAACCATCTCATCACAGGGTCAGGAAAGCAGAAGGAAAAGGAAGGAAGGTACAGCTGGGGGTGCAAAGAAAAGCCAGAAACACCCACCTCTGACTCAGACTAAGCTGTCACACAATGACCTACTCATCTGAACACCAGCACCCTTGGCCATTTTTACAACCCACAGAGATGGACAACTGCAATGAACAAGTCATAACTCTAAACTAGAGCCAACAAATAGTCTTCTGGGTGTTCTTTTTGACTACAGAAGCAGCATGGGGTGACTACCTTGGAGATAAACCATCATTTGACGAATGTTGATTTCAACAGTAGTTTCAGCTTAACAGCAGTCATAACTGAGCCACAAACAGATGTCTTGGTGTAATTCAGCGGATAGCATGGAGGGAAAAGCATACAGTGAAGGTAGGACCTATTTCAGCCAGCACTGTCAGCCTAATAAATGCTTGTCAGACAGCATCCTTGGCTGAATAAGAGTTAGATACCTAAAGTCAGACTAGACATATCCCCTCTCTTATGTGTACACAAGGTAACCCTGGAAGTTTGTATGTGTGAATTATTTGAAGCTCTGTCTTTAAAAACAAAGACACATCGCCAATGTTTTCTTTTATTTCTTTGTATGCTATGTGTAGAAAATAAAATTGTGAGAGGCTTATTATAGCTAATCATAGGTTATTTTCAAATATAGACTTAGGAAATTGGAACCAAAGACATGAGCATTTCCAAGTATGCACCAAATACATAGCTATGGGGTAATACTTGAAGATTCATATCTTTTGGATGTGAATGTTGGCTTAACTAATTTTCTTGTTTTTCTGTTTTCACTTTGAGGGGAATTCATCATTCATTTCAGCAAATTTTATTCTAAATCTAATCTTTTGGAGGCTTAGTTTGGTGGAAATTAGTATTTGTTCTTGGTGGAAGAAATAACAAATAGCATTTTAAAAAGCCTGTGTTCATAAATGAATATTTTGAGTATGTTGAGTTTTCTGTATAAGGAATTCCTAGCTTACTGTCCAAGTTCAACTTACCGTTTTTGCCTCTGAAACATTTACACTCTGCTAGACATGCTGAAGTAGCTTAATAATTCAATAAATAAATGCATTCATTACTTATTTAGTATAGTACCAGATGAAAAGAAAGCAGCCAGTGTCACCCATGGATTTTCCACTTTGTTAAAAATTATCACGATAGTATTGACATTGAAAAGGAAGCAATACACATTCCTGAGGTTTGCGAAATGAAGAGGTGAAAAGGGGCTGTTGTGCTGCTCCTGGAGCTGCAGTTGTTGATGGTGGAATTTTCTTCCTGTTGTTATAAATGATCTGGCTTGAGAATTCCCACTCTAGTGTCACTCAGAGAAATGTTAATGACTTTTCAATCCCACTGTTCTTTTTTATATTAGTGTGCTACCTAAGTTCAAGGCACTGTCTTGGAATATATTTATGTTCATAAATTAAATCAGCAGGTGATCAATGTTTAATGTTTACACTGCAGATACCTCAAGATTCTTTAACACCTAATTACATTTGTATTATCAGATTACGAAAGAAAACCCCTTGGACCAGCTTATCCGCAGGAAGACATGTTATGACATTGATTTCGGTGTTGTCCCATTGAAATGAGGACTTATATGAATTAAGAATCTTAACTACTAATGGAAGAGAGTTAATGCTGGGGGGGGGGGCAAGAGTACAGCGGTGCCCTTTTGACATTTTTATCAGACTTTATGTGCTTTTTAAAAATAGATTACAGAAGAAGAAAACCTGTTAAGGTTTGTATTAACCTAACAGATGTGTTAGCCTCTTATATTACAGAGTTACAGTATCGCTATTAGCAATAAATAAGAATATTTAGGTGACAAGTTGCACAGTACCACCACCCAGTTTCCATTAGGGCCAGGCTGTACATATGTTTTTATAGCACAATTGCCAACATAAAATCTAAACAATATTAATATATTTTAATTTTCCTCCATACCTTCAATTTTAATATAAGAAAACAACAGTGATGATATAGCAGAAATTTTCAGTCACATAAGCAAGCCTTTCCTCCTTCTGTTTTCTTCTGGATTCATTAAGGGTGCATTCCCACAGCAGGCTTCAGAAATAAGAAGAGAAATCCTGTTTTCACATAGGATTACTTGTCTCATTGTACTAGTGCATCATTTGTTTTACAATTTGACTAAAAATGCATGTTTTAAAACTAGTATTAGTTATTTAGTAGTACTAAGAAACTGTAGATTGAATCAGTGTCCTATTGCATCTACGTTATTCAAACAAGGGAAAATCAAGTTTTCCTGGCTACCCTAAAACCCGGTCAAAGAAAAAAAATTATGATCAGACACCATGAAAACTGAAAACAAGAGAAAATGAAGGGTGAATTTAGCAATAACAGTAACACTGAGAGTAAAACATTATATAGCCATATGCACAATTTCAGTGGTTCAGAACTATATTTATATTATGATTATTTTTATAAATAAAACAGACATCATCAAAGAATATAAAACTTCTTTGTTGCAATGTATATAAATGCCATATAATTGTATTAATTTGTGCAAACCACATTAACATTTGCATTATGCGATAAGCTAGAGTCATAAATCTGAAAAAAAATTAACACAAATAGTTATGTACAAGCATAACAGAAGTTGAAAATTAATACAGTACTTTTAATTCCAGGAAAAATTTTCAGCACTTTGATGGGAATGAAGAATTCTGCGCATTCTGGTGGAAATGTTCACATTTAAAGGATTTTTATGCTTTTCTTTAAGTTTTTTCCTCAACTGTGTTGTGCCTAGACAAGTAAATCACTTAAAGCACTAACATGAATAATTGTGATTCAAACATAGGCAATATTTGAAAATCTGTCCTTAAATTTATTTCTGATAACTATATAGAGAATAATATCTATTTAGATATGCCTAGTAATGCTTGAAAAGGGAAGTAATTGCTCATCTTGCAGTAATGGGTTCTGTGGGATGCAGGGTTTACAAAGATTCCACTCTCTTGTGCACCTGTATCCCAGGTATGAGAAATGTAATTCCTTTCTAATAAGCTAATAAGAGGCATGGCAACTTTACAAGCTTCCCATTTTACTCAATAATAGAGACAGCTCATTGTCAGGACCCCAAATTTGTTGAGACAGAACACAGGCTTGAGAAGTTTAGCTACAATAATATGAATAGGATTCTTTCTTTTTTAACACGGTGGAAACTTGGTCAGTTGCAAGCAGTGTCTTATTTGTGATGAATAAGAAGCCTACTGTACTATCAACAGAAAGAGTTACTATCAAATCTTATGTATCTAAGTAAAGTATTACACAATAGCACAATGTAGTAGCAAACTACAGATTGAGCGCAATATTGTAGTTAAAAATTTCAATCAGTTTTTGGAAAGATTGTAGCAGAGATTATATGAGTTCAGTCCATATAAATTGACGTACGTTCTAAGACATTCTTCATCACTAAAATGTGGCATGTACATTTGCCATTTGAAACCCACTCAGACTCTAAAAGGACCCACTATTCTGAAAACGTCAAAAACAATTTTCGTGGAAATGTAATTGTGGGTCTAATCCAGACCTCTCCAGGAAGAAGAAAATCAGTGTAAATATACACAGGATACAAAGCTGTGCTTTGGCTTGAGGAGGAGGTCTAGGAAAAGAAACTGAGGAAGGGATACATTAATCTGAGGGTAAACAATCTGCAGTGGAGAACCTAGGCTGAATACTTTTATGGAAACCTGTCTAGGAGGACACAGTATGAGCTCAGGAATTACTTTACTCTCCAGTAGCTAAGCCACGAGGAAAGCAATCTTCAAGGAAAAGTGATGAACAAAACAGGGGCTGAGGATCTTCTAAACCAGGAACTCAGCACGTAGCATGAGAAGTACAAGTAGAAATTTCAGTCCTTTGAACAACCTTGGTAAACAGACCTTGCCCAACTACTGAATGAAAGGTAATGCTCTGCCTATTGGTTTAGCACATCCACATCACAGGCTGTATAATTTTTTTATGCTAGAGTGTAAGGATGGGAGAGTTGTAGAGCAGAGAACCAGTCCAAAGGATTAAAAGAGAACATGGAAATCCTGATTTCATGTTGTAAAATCACATCTTGAAAATTATTTCTGAGGAATGATTTAAAAAAAAAGCTGCAATGTTTGGATTATCTGACAGTAGCTGGGACTTTTGAATTTGTGAAGTTCCTACACTGTGTAACTGACAAATACTTTAATCTGTGATGTCATCTTCTTAGGGAAGAAGAGCTATTTGCACTCTGTACAAGACACTATATATCAAGTGTATCTATTTTACATACTGTTACATAAAATGAGCCAGGGATCATTTTCTGGCTCTGAGGTCAATCTTTCAGCTTCAGCTGCTGCACATCTAAAGCTCATATTGAAGCTTATAGATCTATTAACACAGAAGTTAACACCATCTAAACACCTGAATGAGTCCAGTCTATGAGGTGGTACACTGAAGTCTGTGCCTGTCACTAACAGGTAAGATGGAGTTCATTTTACATCAGAGGCCAAAGAAGATACAGTAGAAACTGCTTTTCATATCTTATGCAGACAGTTGTTCTGGCACTATTCAATAATCTACTCAATAATATATGTTAGCAGTTTTGAACCCTTGGTTCCTAGCTGCAAGGATACTGCCACAGCTACCATCCTGGAATGATAAGGTAGTGGGACAATATTTATCCTTTCTTCTGGTCCTGTATGCACAAAGAAGTGCAAAATTGATAGAAAGGCAGAAAACAAGAGAGCTTGACTCTCCAGTTCAAAGAGAAAGAAGCTCCCAAGGAAGGCAGGGCCCCAGAGCTGCTGAAGAGAACTTCATGGTGAAGGGAGATGCTTACTGTTCAGCCCTGATTTAAGTTCTTATTCAAACACACTCTCTTAGTCACCATTTCATATTGGTCAGCTCTAGGCTGTTCACACATTATGTGAGAACATTTGCCACCTCTGGAGACATACAGGGGTAGTTGCCTCAAAAAAACACAGAGAAAGAGATGTACCTCATTTAGGTCTTCCAAGGCAGGCTCTGTTAGGCAATTTCTCTACAGAAGGACAGAGCCCACAGATAATCCAAATCATACTTCTGTAATCACTGGACTTAACAGCAGGCAGAGGACAACACAAAATCTGTCCGTGGAACTGGTCAATCAGACCACTTCTGCAAATACACAGGGAAAAAAGAAGACTAGATAAAGGTATCCATCCCACCACGCTGTACTTGCACTGAGAATGAAAACAGATGCTGAAACAAAATTCATATTCTGGGAGGGCACTGGTCTGAGAGCAGAAGGCAGAGCAAACAGACAGTAAATACAAAATGTCTATGAGAGTGTCTTGGATTGCCAGCAAGCCAAAATGGGATTTTAGCAGTTTTGCTAAAGATACATTTAGCCAGAAGCTTATAAGGTAATGACACTATTTTTGCTTTTAAATGCAAGAATAGAAGTCCAATCAATGGTGCAAACCATTCACAAACCGAACTAACAATGTTTGAAAAGAAAGCCTTCTCAGGCTGATCTTGCTAAAACTTGATTTCAGGAGGCTAAGAATAATTCCAAATGAGCCCACCCAGTATATAAGCAAGCACAATACTCTGCACTAAGTGGTGAACAGAGACTATCTAAACTTTTAAGGCATCTTAAAAACAAATAATGACAAAATTCTGGGGGAAAAAAAGGATGTTATAAGATATTTTACTTATAATTTTGCTTACATCTGCAAAAAAATATAAAGATATAGGTTAGACGGCCCAGTTATAGTGATAACAGCTTTCACAGATAGTGTTATGTGCAAAGAAAGCTGTCATGGATAGGGAAAATATGAAGAATCTTTAAAGCTTAAAAAAGAAATAGAAGTGGAAACATGATACTATAGTAAGATCTGTTGGGCTCTTCTGTTAAACAGTGGGAAAGAACTCTGTGAAAGGAGAAATTCTTTATGTAACCTTTATCCATACTCAACACTGAAATTAAAAGCTGAAGTAAAGACTGTCTTGTTTCCCTCACACCTACATCAAACCCAAATACCTTGCAAGCTATCCATAAAGAAATTAAAGATAGCATTTTTGAGTCTACCTGAAGTTGGAAACTGCAAGTAATTGAACTGTGTGGAGGTTAATAAAAACACAATAGCTATCCAAGAAAATGAGTCAAAGCTGAGAGTCTTGATGAGCCCTTTTTTAAAACATGCAAACTTTTGAGATGCAATGTGTAAAAGGCACAGTGAGACTGACAGTTCTGATCAAATGTAACATTAGAACTGTTCAAACATTGCAATTGAGTTATTACTTGCCAGGTTTGTATAACCTGTAAGGAAAACAGCCTGCTATACTGCATCATATTAGTATAAACAGAAATAGATTGAAGTTATTTCAACGTAGAAAGAAAAAAAAAGAATTAAAAAAAATGGAAGTTGATGAAGTCCTATGTAAAGTTGTATTCATTTATTTTTAAAAGCTACCATCAATTTAATCAAGAAAATTAAAAATAACCTAAACTGTAGAAAGGACAATCCTACAGCCCCAAAATACCAAAGTTTGCCTGTGCAATTGTAACTGCTCCCTTGTGCTTACATATTATGACAGCGTAATTGCTTGATCACCTACTAATTTTCAAATGATACATTAGAATTTCTTGCAATAACTTTCACAGCCCTTATGAGGCACATTTTGGAAGGTATGGTTTTCCTGGGGACTTTCCCTAGTTCACTGGGTTTCTTGGTAAATAAATGTAATTCATGGACTTTCACATACAAACGCCTTGTACATTTACAACAAGATTGCTGAAAAATGAATGTTTTTATCAAGAAAATTATATATAACTGTGGAAGTGAAGACAAATTTGTCACATCAAAGAAGTGTGCAAATAGTTTCAGTGAAGCTCAGTCTACCTTAGCAGCCTCCCACCCCCTCTCTTTCTCTCACTGTCCACTTTATTACAGTCCTAGAAAGACTGACAAACATTTTGACTGACTCAAGAGTACCAACCGAATCCTTTCAAGAACTTCAGCTGGGGATGTATCTGCTGAAGAAGCTTTCAAAACCTCTTCCTCTAATGCACCTGCTTTTATGGACAAATGTAAAACATCCAAAAGTTGTGGGGGTTTTTCCCTTCACCTATATGTAGGAGTAATTTACAAAAAACTGATTTAGCATTCACACAGTGAATGCATCGTGGCCAGCAGCCAAAAAACAATATTAGAAGTTGCCTGCCAGGGAGGTAATCTCGTGTGTGTGGGAGGGAAACAGAGTTGTGCCAAGCATCTTACTCAACAAGCTCCTAGGGAGTGCCACTGACCAGGAATGACACAAGTGGTATAAAACCAGGAACTCTGCATTCAATGAAGCGGTTCACACCAGAAGGAAAAACAAAGGAGCTCACAATCCCTTTCTGAGACTGCACAGGTCTGCAAGAGTCAGCACAATTATGATGTTGGCACACCACAACACACGCTCCCCAGCAGCAGCCAGACTGACTGCTCCTGACACAGAAACGTTGTCCAAGATGAAAGAGGACTTAACCATCCAGGTCTCAGGCTGCAGAGAGTACCTGCTGCTTCTCTCCAAGACTGAGCTGGAGGTGATGGTGTCCTCATCTGTATGAGGTGTGCTCTGCTCAAATCATTGAGCAACCAGCTGAAGGTGCCAAGGAAGATGAACAGACTGCATAGTGTTGGAGGGAGAAAATTGGAGGAAATCTACAAGTTCTTCATGAAGATTTGTCAGAGGTCAGCCAGAAGCTACATTTGAGTGGGTGGTAGCTGAAAAAACTTCTGACGTCCACCAACAGAAAGAAGGCTCCTTCTGTCATGGTTTAACCCCAGCCAGCAATGTAGCACCATGCAGCCACTCACTCACTCCCCCCCACCCAGGGGGACGGGGGAGAGAATTGGAAGGATAAAGGTAAAACTCATGGGTTGCGATACAGTTTATTAGGACAGAAAGGAAGAAACTTATAATAATAGCAGTAATAAAATGACAACAATAATAATAAAAGAATTGGAATATACAAAACAAGTGATGCACAATGGAATTGCTCACCACTCACTGACCGATCCCCAGGTAGTTCCCAAGCAGTGATCCCCCTCCAGGCCAAGTCCCCCCAGTTTATATACTGGACATGACATCACATGGTATAGAATACCCCTTTGGCCAGTTTGGGTCAGCTGCCCTGGCTGTGTCCCCTCCCAACTTCTTGTGCCCCTCCAGCCTTCTTGCTGGCTGGGCATCAGAGCTGAAAAATCCTTGACTTAGTCTAAACACTACTTAGCAACAACTGAAAACATCAGTGTGTTATCAACATTCTTCTCATACTGAATCCAAGACATCACGCTATACCAGCTACTAGAAAGAAAATTAACTCTATGCCAGCCAAAAACAGGACACTTTATATTACTGCATATGTGCAACTGGAGGGCACTTGCAACAGGGGAAAAAGAACAAGTTCCATCAGGGGACATAACTGATCCCTATGTTGAGAAGGTAACATTAAGAGGCACTAAGAGGCTGTGGTGGTTAGAGACTGCTTTCTGCGGGTGACGGAGGCACCAAGCAGCTGATCAGGCTTGCCATATCTGGAGGTTTGTTTCCAGGGGCTTGGATTTAAGATGTTGTAAAGAGATTGACAAGGCTTGCCCAGTCCTCAGACCATTATCTCTATCGTCCTTGTAAGCACCAACATTGTCAAGGGAGACTCCAGGGCTCTGTGACCTAGGTGGAAGGGCACAGGAGCCCGGGTAGACTAGGGCTGGAGTGGAAATATGCTGTGGATCAGCAGTTGGCTGAGCAGCTGGTTTTGTAAGCAGTGTTTTGGCTTTTATGGCCATGGCACTCTCTTCGAGGAATGAAGACAGCTACAAGGAAATAGCATCTATCAGTCAAAATGTGGTATATTTGTCAACAAGCTCAACTCATGAGGAGGGCTTTAGACTACGCTTGTCAGGGGATAAAGCCAAAAGCACGAAGAAAAGGAAAAGAAAGGAGGACAGAGAAGGGCCTGGTAGACAGTATAATGGGGCAGGTTCACTCTTCCCTTGAGAAAGAAGAACAGCTGCAGATCCAGTTGGATGGGAAACGACTCAACTTCCCGACTGTTATGGGTTTGTGTGGCACGGGGTTTTTTGGTAGTGGTGGAGGGGGCTGCAGAGGTCGCTCCTGTGAGAAGCTGCTAGAAGCTCCCTCGGCTCCAAGTCGGACCCACCTCTGGCCCAGGCCNTGCAGATACCGAGGTCAGTGAAGAAGGAGGGGGAGGAGGGGCGCCTGAGGAGGCTGACGGCCCTGCAGCCTGTGGTGAGACAGCAGGCTGTCCCCATGCAGCCAGGGGAGGGGAGCGGTGGAGCGGAGGCCCCCCAAGATGGCCGTGACTCCATGGGAAAGCCCGCGCTGGAGCAGTGTGTGACTGGAGAGCAGCCCGCGGAAAGGACCCATGCCAGGGAAGTTTGTGAGGAACTGCAGCCTGCGGAAAGGACCCACGTTGGAGAAGTTGGTGAAGGACTGTCTCCCGTTGGAGGGACCCCACGGTGGAGCAGGGGATGAGTGAGGAATCTTCTCCCTGGGGAAAGGAGCGACAGAGACAAGGTGTGGCGAGCTGATCCAAAACCCCCATCCCCTGTTCCCCTGCGCCGCCGGGGGGAGGAGGGAGAGAGAATCGGGAGTGGATTTGAGCCAGGAAGGCGGGAGGGGTGGGGGGAAGTCTTCCGAGGTTTGGTTTTCCTTCCTAATATCCTTGGTTTTATTTGATTTGTAGTAAATTAAATTGATTTTGTTTTTTTCCCAAGTTGAGCCTGTCTTTTGCCCGTGACCATAAGTGGGGAGTGATCCCTCCCAGTCCTTATCTCGGCCCATGAGCCCGCCTTTATATTTTCTCCTTATCCCACCGTGGCCAGGGTTGGGGGAGTGAGCGAGCGGCTGCATGGTGCTTTGTCACCGGCTGGGCTGAAACCACGACACCGACACAGAACTGGAAATGAACAGAAGGAATTAGAAGTCCATAGACAGTCACAGATTTGTGGTCACAGAGTTACGACCTCAGTGGAATCATAGAGGTGTAGTGAGATAGCTCACATGGCTGGAGCAATGCAACGGATGGATACAGCCTATTTAGGAACCACAGGCTGCGAGGCAAGGAGGAGGGGCTGTCCACATAGAAAGGCTTGAATGTGCAGAGCACTGCTATAGGAAAGATAACAGGCAAGTCAAAGCTCATGTAACAGGATCATAGGGGAAGTAAATATAAGGAAGATGTCATAAGCATCTATTACATACTGCCTCCACAAGAATAGGAGCTGGACAAAGCTTTCTTTGAACAACAGAAAGAAGTCTCATGATTGCAGGCCCAGGTTGTCACAGGGGGTGTCTTTAACCACTCCAGTATCTGCTGGAAGGGTAGCATGGTGATGTGTAAGCAGTCCAAGAGTTTTCCAGAGTCCATTGAGGACAGTCTTTTGACACAGGTGATATATGAGATTAACTACAAAGGTAATCTTCTGAGTCTTCTACTAACAAGTAAGGAAAAACTGGTTGGTGATATGAATATAAATGGAGGCTTTAGCTGCAGTGACCATGTGATAATGGGAATTCAAGATCCTGAGAGAATCAATGAAAGCAAGTAGCAGAATAAAGAACTTTGATCTCAGAGCAGATTTTGGCTTGTTCAGGGATTTGCTTGGCAGGATCCCATCAGAGGCTGCCCTGAAGAGCAAAGGAGACCAGGAAAGCTGATTGATCTTCAAGGACATCTTCCTCAAAATGCAAGAATAGCTCCATCCTGGTGTACTGGAACTGAAGCAGGTATAGCAGAAGGCCAGTCTGAGTTAACAGGAAACTCCTGATTGATCTCAAATGCAAAACAGCAAGTGTACAGAAGGTGGAAGTAAGGACAAGCTATCCACAGTAGGGACAAGCTATCCAGGAGGATTAGAGACACTGCTCGAATGTGCGGAAGGAATTGGGAAAGTAAAAGCTCAGTTGGGATTCAAATTGGCAAAGGCCCTGAAGGGTTGCAAGAGCTTTTACAGGTAGAACAAAAAGAAGAGTAAGAAAAATGTGGACCTGTTGCTGAATAAGTTGAGGGACTAGTAACAAAGGATATAGAAAATGCTGAAGTAGTCAGTGCTTTCTTTGCCTCAGTCTTTACTGGCAAAATCTGCTCCCAGTCCCTGGTCCCTCCCAGGTCCCTGGGCCTAGTGGCAGAGTCTGAGGGAGTGAAAGTGTTACCCATAGTAGAGAAAGTGTGAGCTGATGATAATTTAAGCAAGCTGGACATACACATGCATCCAGTACTACTGAGGGAGTTGGCCAATGTCACTGAAGGGCTGCTCGATATCATCTTCAAAAGGTTGTGGTGATCAGGAGAAATTCATGACGACTGGAAAAATGCAAATGTCACAATTGTCTTCAAGAAGGTTGAGAAAGGGGATTGTAGGAACAACAGGCCAGTCAGCCTCACTCCAGCCCCCAGGAAAGTTGTGGAGCAAGTCCTCCTGGAAAACATTTTCCAGCATATGAAGGAGATGAACATGATTAGGAACAGTCAGTGTGGATTTATCAAAGCAAGACAAGTGTGACCAACCTGATTGCCTTCTGTGGATAAGGGGAGAACAGTGAATGTTGTTTACCTTGGCTTTAGCAAAGATTTTGACATAACCTCCCATAGTATCTTTGTACACAGGAGACAGAGGTACTGGATGGGTGGACTACAACAGTGCATGCAGAGCTGGCAGTGGTCAGCAGCTCAAAGTCCATCTGGCAGCTGATTATTAGCGACAATCCTCAAGGGCGGTACTTGGGCTGATCGTAAGGAAGCAGTGAAAGCCCACTGCTCCACAAGGGATGGGGAGCCAGGAGCTAAGTGCAACAACACAGGCAGCAGTGCAGGAGCCTTGGTGGTGAGGACCCGGTCCCACAGTACCTGAACGAGGCAAGTGGGGTCTGGCTGTGGTAGCCAGGGTCAGACATCATCCAGTGATCGCAAGGCAAGTCCATAGTGGTGAGGCACAGGTGAAGTCAAGCCAGGAAATCAGTCCACAGGTCAGGGTCCAAGTCTGGATCAGCAGGGCCCATGACCAGGCACACGTGTGGCTGCAATGCAATGGGAGTTGTAGTTCAGGTGGGGGCCAAACAGTTGAGCTGCAGCTTAAAGCAGCTCCCAAGAGCAAGGAGTCAGCCTTTGCTGAGGTCTTCCTGCAGAGCTGTCTGTGACCACTCTGTCCAAGGCCACCAAAAGAAAGGCGATAGCCCTCAGCTGCGCTATCCCCAAGTTGGCCCTGAGCCCAGGGAGCCAGACCTCCAGGAGGGAGGATGCTCTCAGGGCCCTCGCACTGATACTGTTTAATGTCTTTATTAAAGACCAGAATGACAGGATGGAGTGCACTCTCAGTTTGTGAATGATACCACTGAGAAGAATAGTTGATAAGGTGGAGGGCAGGGCTGCCATCGGAGGGACCTCAACAGGGAGAGAAACAGGCTAGCAGGAACCTGCCAGGGAGCAGCAGGGGCTGGCTGCCCTGCAAGGGAAAATTAACTGGCAGCAAGGCAGGCAGGGTCAGACCTCATTGACAAAGATCCAGAATGTTTAGTCATTAAATCTGGGTCAGGATCACATCTGGACAGAGCAAACAGGTCCAGCTCCAATCCAGTGATCACCTCAAAAGTCTGCAGTGACAAAGCAGGTCCAATGCCATGTTAGGTAGGTCTAAAGCCAAACCAGAGGGTCTGGGCCAGGGTCAGGAACAAGAAGGTACGAGGTCAGGCACAGATGTAGATGCTACACAACTGCTATGTAGCGCAGGCAGGGGCCAGCAGTACAGCCTCAGCTTAAAAGTAGTTCCTAAAGGAACGGAGGGGCACGCCCTCACTTCCATCTTGCTTACAGCTCTTACCAGTTGTCGTGGTTTCAGGTCAGCTCA
>VYZV01000538.1:3071-22701 GCA_013401275.1 Pandion haliaetus | reverse complement strand
TTTTTTCCTCAATAAGGTTCTCTGCCCTTTCATGTTCTCAGTTGTTGAACATTTTGCTGGTGTTTCAGATTTCTTCCTCGGGGTTTCAGGGGCTTAAGGGTTTTTTTGCGGGTTTTTTTTTTTTTTTTTTTTTTTTTTCATTTCCCTTGGTTTTTGTTTTTTTTTTTTTTTTTTTTGCCAATTCCCTGTGGTTTGGTTTTTTTTGTTGTTTTGGGTTTTTTTTTTATTTTTTACCTGATATTTTTTTCCCCTTTTGAATTCCTTCTAAAATAACGGCTTGGGGTCCTTTAGGAGCTAGATAGAACAAATGCTTGGTATTTTTTCTGTGCCTTTGTTGGTACATAGTATACCTGGTATATGGTTCTGCTAATGCTGTATGTTGTGACAACATTGCTACCAGCAGCTCTAATTCTAATTGGAAAGTTTCTACTCTTTCTCCTTGATATATTAACAGAAACAGTACATAAACTATCTTTGAAAAATTTTGTGTAATAATTTAAAACATACTCTAAGTCACATGATTGGGAAGGTTTTCCTAAGCAACTACTGCTAACACAACTCTCAATTTGCTCCAGACTTTATCAAATGATTATACAAAAAAATCAGAAGCCTTGCTATAGAAGCCTATGTAATACAGAATAAACAGAGTCTAAATTCAGGACATGAAATGGAGAAAGCTCTTTCTTAAAGATGGATTTTTCAGCAGTGCCCCTGCAAAAGTAGGGGTTTTTTTCCCCTTCTTACCTCTTACATTTATTCCTAAAGACTCTTTCCATCAATGTATAACTAAGTCATTCTTTTATCTTGTTTTTTGTGAAAAACTGCTTTTCCCTTATGGCTTCCTTTGGCCTAGAGATTCTGAACCTTCAGTCTTTGTCAGTATGGAGTGAAGGAATACAAAATTTTCTGCAAATTGCCCCAGTGTATTAGCACTAGAGCTATGTGAACCTTTCCAAGTGTGATTTGAAAGGGTTACTTTCAATTATACCTTCTGTGGGAGATCCAGTTCATATGGTTTCACAGGCCAACCGGTTAAAGGTTTCAGGTTGAGCTGCCCCCTCCCTTTTCCCTATGCATTTTCCCATGGGTTAGATCTCATTACAAACCCACAGGCAAGGTACAGGGTCAATCACATCATGTTAATTCATACAGGTTGACTGGTTCACTGGGACTGGAAAGCTGGATTAAAGGTGAGAAGTTTATCACAGCAACAGAACTCTGATCTTAGAAAAACAAACATCTCTAAAATAGGTCTCTAATTATCATATGAATCAAAACCTTAAATAAAAACAAGATCATTTTAAATAATTGAGGGAATCATACAGGGAATCAATCTTCCCCTGCCAGGAATACTCAGAGGTTGGCTTCACTTCTAATGCAACAAGAACTCTGATCTCAAGGAACTATTCCTTTCTGAAACTTGGGTATAATTACACGAGCTGAAATATAAAATAATAATGAGTCAGTTCTATATACCTGGGAGAATTTGTATGAGACACACAAGGGAAGGAAACATTTTAATGACTTTTCTGGCTGGAGAGGTAAACTCAACTGAAATGTTTTATCTTTCCAGGGAGATGAAAAAAAGTAAAAATACCCACAGCTAAGCAAAAATTACACTAGGCAGCTTTGATCCCAGGCATTAATTTTGACTAATCAGGGAAATGTAAGAAGCATGAAATACTTTTCTTACATGAGCTCTCTTAAGGAAAAAATCTGAAATACATTATGAACATCACAAGCTTTATTGTGGTTGGTCTCAAAGCAGCCAATGGTATCCCAAACAGTTTTTGCTTTGTTTCCTTTTACTTATTAGCATTGCATTATGATCAGGCTGTATTAAAAGATTATTTAATAAATTAATTATTAGTTTAACTCTAGACCTAAGCAAAGCCAAGTGCAGTTTGGATAGTTACCCCTTAGTGATCCGTGCAGATTTGTACACCTCCTTTTTCTTTCTCCTTTTGCTTGACTAGACTTTCCTCATCAAAAATGCCATTCAGTTTGATTTGGGTATGTGCTATGCACATGTGAGTTGTCTTTGGCAACTATGGGGATATTTAAAAAAGGATGTATAGCATGTGTGTATATGTACTGTACCTAGCATATATGGTACATACTAACAGCAATTGCTCTACTTTTGAAGGTAGTGCTGTACAGTAGATTTGAACCTAAAATGGCTGACTAGTTTCTAAATAATCCCCTAGGAAACAGTTTAGTCTAGGCCATTATCTTGATAGTTCATAATTAGGTTCAATAATAAAGCTTGTTTTGCTGACCTAGGTCAGATCATGGCGTCCACTGCATCTGTGCACAGTGACCTTGCTCTGAGAGTGTATTGTTAGAAAATCCATTATTATCATCACATACACTTCAGAGAAGTGGCTGTTTTGTGAATTGATGGTGTGATGTTGCCACTTTAGATAAAAGAATCCATGAATTATTGACTTAATGAGTTAATGTTGCTTGATTTCACAACAAGGTCTCTTTAGTCTGGATGCTATTTACTGAACACATAATCACAACATATGAAGGAAGGCACAGATAATAGTACAGTGCATTTAAAACCCTCTTCACTTCTAACAAAACAAAGTGTTAGCTAAGAATTGTCCTGTTTCCTTTTGAAAACCGTTAAAACTTAGGTAACTATGAGCAATTCTTGTTTAAACAATTAACAAATAACATTTTTATTTGTTATTGATTTCTTATCCCTTCCTTCTGTTTGGTTTAAGGTCTGTCAACAAGAACTTACTCATTTTTTTTAGAACCTAAACATATCTTTGTCCCTGTGTCTAAGCCCAATGCTGCTATCACGTGGAGGTCCAGGAAAAGCTGTTAAAAGTCAATCTATGTCATCCAAAGTTCATCAGATTACCTTTTTTCTTTTAAAGCAGAGTTTGCTGGTAAATTTTATGATATTCAGAAAGCTTGAGAATATAAAGATTTTATTACAGAATGTAACTTGTAAGAGGAAAGTGGGAAAACATATGGAGCATGTCCCAGAGCAGACATTTTAATCGTATAAGCATCAGGTTTCAAATACCTATGCTCCTTTGATCCCAAGCTGTGAATTGTAGCTCTGTTATCAGCTCACCCTTACAAGAGAAATAAAATAAGGTCTGTGTGCAGTGTCTTATGGAAACGTATGTCCTATGGAAATGTAAGTCTCACTAAAGGGAGATTTTGTTTTCAGAGACCAAGGACTGTAGAATTCAGCTCCACATATAGGTCTTTTGGAGGGGACCATATCAACCAGCACACAAATTCTTCTGAGATTTACATTAGTTCTTAATTAACTCTATGCAAAACCAATTAACTCTATAGAATTGTCCCACTAGGTATTTATCTGTATGTAACTCTCACCCTTATTTTCTGTAGAAATAGGTATGGTTTAAACCAAAATACTGTCATGAGAGAACTTGGTTTTGACACTTAATGGTGTTTTTTTATGTTTCAGTCTTTGAATAGTGTTAATTGCTTCATTTTTTCTACTGTTGTCACAGTGGCCTAAGGAGCTGCCAGAAGGGATTGTGTCACCGGTGGTGAACAAGCTGGTGCTTACATATATGCAAAATACACAGTTTAAGGGCTGGATCTCATGTTTTCTTTCATGATTTTTCATGTTCGGTTTAATATTTTCTATATACCACAGAGGACTTTGGTCTACCTGGAAAATGGAAGCTGTGAGGCCATAAGTCCAGAAGTACAAATGGCAATGGTGTATTGCCCCTGGCAGTGTGGTTGTGTGGGGGAACCTGGGAAGCAGCCATCCTAGGCTTTCTGGAAACTTTTTGGGGTGAAAATGCTGTGCACTGCATCGATGCAAAGCCTAATTGCTAAATCCAGAAGCTAATATTATACTGCAATCTTGCAATCTATGATTGTTGAAACAAAGCAAGCTGCAGACAATATCTGTGATGGTACCTAACAAGCATGACCTCTCTAAGCTTGTCTGAATCACTGAGAAAATCATCAGGACTTCAAATCTTTTCAAACACGTGGCTTGCAAATGGTTAAAAAAAACCCCAACTGTTCTGCAGGAATGCAAGGATTAAAAACCTGGGAGTGCACACAAAACTGTGTACACCTGACCAGATCTGGTCACAAACGTGGTTAGCTGGAAGCATCCCTTGAAATACACTGGAAAACAAGGATTTTGACTGTCCATACATCATAAGTTGTTATAACATAACACTGTTTTATTATCAATTATACTTGCTAATTGTATTTATTTCAAAGCCAGGAACAATCTGCATAGAAGTTAACTGAAGTACTTCAGTCATGGTGAAACTTTAATGGAAAAAGTATTTCTTTCCAGTCTTTAGTCTATTATGCTCATTCCTTGATCTTCAGTCTTTTAAAATTCTTTTTAGAAATCTGTCAGCATTACACTAATGTCACATTAGTATACTCTGATTACTGTTGTTAAAATGCAATTGAGTTAATGATTATCTAATTATTTTGAAGTGTCATCATAGCCATTTCGAAATTACTAAGGAGAAGGAAGAATAACTAATTTTCTTTGCTTTTCACAAACCAAAACATAAAGGGGGGAGAAAAATGTTAGGGCTTTAAGGAAACTCTTAACCAAGAATCCTCACATTTTTGCGGTTACCAGTTCAGTATTACACAGCTTTTCAGAGGAGATAACTTAGATAGCTGTCTAACTCTTGCAAAAGTGGCTGGATTAATTTGCTCTGCTTAACAGTATCCCTGGCTATATCAGGATTAAAAAAAAAAAAAAATTAAAAAGTCGTTCCCATGATGGAAAAGGACAAGATACCTGCACAAAACCTGAGTTTTCTAAGAGATGGTAAACAGGAAGTGCAAGTATGTCAGGTGCTTGTGAAGCAAGCTGCATCAGCAGGGACAGCACATCACAGGCAAATTTGCCTTTCCTTCCTCAGTCACTGTACAGGTTCACTGCAGTTGCTTTTCTTTGGCAGGTGTGCTCGGCACTGACCCAAAATCATGTTTTGCAGGCTTCTGTCTCCTGCTACATTAGTAGGAGGGGAGGGGTCAGGGCAGACTCCTGGCCATTTGTCTTGTTTCCCAAGTGCTGTGCTCTTTGTAAATGAAAGAGGGCAATCAATAGGGCAATAAGGAAGGAGGACAAGTAGCCTGCTGGTATGTACTGCGTGGGAAGGTCTGCTTCTTCCCGAGGTCTCAGTTTGCTGGATCATGCTAACTCACCAGTTGTACATCAGGGAAGTGAGACGGACAGAGCTTGCCTTAGGAGTGTGTGAGACCTTTGGAATACATAAAGGCAGTTTGTTGCTTTACAGTGTCTTACATCCTTCCATCACAGTGCATTACACAGAGGTGGAAGGGAGGTGATGGTTTCATTGGTGTTTTGGTTGAATGTTATCTCTGTGTACAGTGGAGGGATGTACTGCTTAGCCCAAATTTGCAATGAGAACTGCCTGCTTTTTGCAGAGGCGGAACTCAGACCTTGATTTCGGTAGTTTGCTATACATACACCCAGCTACTGGAAATGCTGGCAGCACCTCCTGGTATTTTGTTTGTGCATGGGCATATGGCAGACTGCATGGACTTCATGTGTACTTGGAACTGATTTGATGTGAGTAACTCGGGCTGGTAAAGCACATAGCCACATAGCAGTAGATGTATTTTGCAGTTTTTAAGGATCATGCAGAGTGCACCTTTGTCTTTACTTCATTTGTACCAACCTTCCTCAGTGCTATGAAGTTAGGTTTACAGGCCTTTCAAGGCAGAGAACCTGAATAATTAACTTCAGGACATTTAAGTGTGAGCTGAGAGCCTTTCTGTGCCTCACAACACTGCAATTTGGAAATTTGACATCTTACAATCTACCGGGACTAAAATAAAAGATTTTACATCTGGTAAAGCCTATATTGAACACTTAGGGGGGTGAATTTGTAGCTTTTCTCCATTTATATAAAGTACTCATTTCTAACCTTCAAGTGTTCTGAGATATTGGACTTTAAACTTGTCAGTGCTCCAAGAGTGCCCTGAACCTCAGACCTATACATTTTGGGGGCAAAGTCCTCATTTGTAGGAAAGAAGAAAACATTTTTTAGCAGGTTATTATCCGAAAAAAATGATGGTTGTCTGCGAGCAGCTGATAGGTTTGGAAGGTTAGGGGTAGTCCTGGCAAAGATGGATTAGTGGGCAGAGTGCAGGTGAGGTGGTCAGAGGTGCTGCAAAAATGCAATTTATCACTTTGTTTCAGAGTTTAGTCCATGTATGTCACTTGCATATATGGTGTGTGTAATTATTTTTTTATGACAGATAATACTGGTTTTAGCCCTGCTGTAAAGGGAAGTGGCGTCTTTACTAGTAGGATGATATGAATTAGCAGGGGAATTACAATGTTGTTAACTGGAAACCTTTTCTGGAAACTCTTTGACCAGGCATATCTCTATGCTTTGTTAAAAGTATGTGCCTTTTATTTGCTGTTTTGTGTATTTGCAAAGCAGAATCTTTATATTGAGTTTTGGGTTTCATTCTGGGTTGGGGTTTTATATTCCAAACAACTTCAGTTACTTCATTAGTCACACTTTCAATCAACTCCTTGCTTGCTTCCCTGTTCTAGTGCCCTGCAACTATATGTACTTCAGTTTAGCTACTACATTAGCCAGATTCATTTAGGGCTATCCTGTCTTCTAGAAACTTCAAGTTCTTACACTAGGTTATGTTGAGTGTTACTTACTCTCTCTGTAAGAAATATTGTTTTAAGTTTAGATGCCCTTAGTGAAACTATTAGCCACTGTAAGCAAGAGTAGCAGAGTCTAGCTCCCTGGATTTACTAGAAATAAGGATTATTAATTTTTTTCTCATTAGTTCAATTGATACCTTCACAACCGAGCTACCTGTCAGGTATGAAGGAAGGTGCTAAGAGAATCAGATTGTTTCTGCTCTTTTCTAATAAAATAACAGTAATTGTTGAGAAATCATCTGCAAGGCAGGCTGTACTGTTTCTTCATAGTTTTCTGTTGTAAGTAGTCTGCTTTTATAATTGTAGGGAAAAAATAGATGACTGGCACCAATATAAATCTTGGTAGTAAGGGCAGAAGTTATCAGAGAGGCAGTGTTAATGACAGCACATCTGCTTTTCAAAAGCATCAATAAATTATTCAAAATGCTAAAATGCTTCCTGCTCATTCCTACCTATAGCAAAACAGCATAGTGTTTTGCATTTCTCTACTGGTGTAACTTTGACATCTACACATATTCTCTGGTGGAAATTGGGATCTAATGTAGTTTGTGGACACATTAAACTTATACAGCAGTGGAAGCAATAACACTTCTTTAAAAAAAAAAAGTGTGTAGTTTGGATATAATTGTTTACAAAGTACAGTCTCTATTTTAATTTTCTAACTGAATTAATTTCTTACTTTGTATAACACACAGATTAGTTTTACTTTTTCAGACAGATGCCCACTTTTCAGCCTGCTAGATGTCACCTCATTTAGATCTCACAGGGGTTTTTTATGTTGCTTTTCAGGTGAAGCCTGTAGTCAGACCCCTGCCACTCATCCTCAGAAAGGCTTTTTAAGCAGCATTTGACAGCCGCCATGTCTTTGCAGGCTATGGTCCATTGGGTATATATTACATCTCACTACACTATGAAACTGCCTTATAGGGGGCAAATGTATAGGTAGCTGAGGGCATGAATTGCAACTGTGTGAGGGAATTAATACAGATGATCCATTATCCCAATGGATCACACATTATGAACAATCTATTACACATTATGAACAGTGTGATAAAAATTATAGCAAATCTGAGAAATTAATTTTTAGGAAAAAAGCTGTCTAAACATGTGTCTTCAGCAGGATGTCATCTGAGACAAGACAAAATACCAAGTGTAACACACACTTCAGTTCTCAAGTGTAAATCAGAAGCAGCTTTATTCTGGCTTGTTATTTAAACCAGCACAAGTAGGGGAAGACTCTCTCTTCTGGCTCTTCTGGTAATAGTGGCAATGGCTCCTGACACTGCAGTACTGGGAGCCAAATGTGATCACTGCTCCAGTTACATTTTGCTCGGACATGGTCCGTGCCTGCCTCTGCCAAGCAAAATAACTCTTCAATTACTGTATTCTTCATTCTTTAGTGATGTTCTTCTTTTCACAAGAAACTCAACCACGAGTTCAGTCTTGACCACCAGTGAAACACTGAATTGACTCACCATAGTCAGGCTTGACTGTAGAATCTTTTTGCAGATTAAGATGTCAAAAGGCAATCCGTAGTAAGAATGACAGCATGATTAACCAGAATGAGGCCTAAGTCAGAAGTAGTATGGACCACTGGGAAATTAAGGCACCAATTTTCACCGTCAAGATTGGCTGTGATAGGGTAGTATATCCTAGCAACAGCAGAAACCTTAACCTTACCATTACAGCAATAATGAGTTTTGTTGTGTTATCTGTTCCAGTATCTTTTAATCAAAAAATCTTTAAACAGAAAGTAAAGACTCACATGTCATTTCTCCTGGAACTGCTTTCTCCTCTAATTGGGAAATCCTTAATTCAGTGAATTAAATGTTACAGAAGTTTAACACAAATTTCATTTACCTTGCCTTCTTGAAAAAGTGTTGTGGGAAAGGCTCATAATGTGTCTTTGCAGCTGCAACAAGTTAAGAAAAGTTTTAATGGGTAACATGGTTTTAATCATGCTTAGGATAAAATCTGTATCTCAAAATCCATTTATAAAAATGCATGTTATAGGTTGGACCCATCACACAAACACTATTCAGAAAAATTACTAGTGGATAGTAAGGACAACTTTCGTAAGAAAGAAACTGTAGGATTAAACACTGTATCTTTATGAAGGGCATATACTTCATATATGGTGGGGACTAGCTTGAAAATCCTTTTATTTAAAGGATAATATAGCTGTCCTCAAAGAATGTGTTAGTTTGCTTTTTTACTTAGTAAAGGATTTCACAATCAAATAGTCATCAAAGTGGATTACTTTGCATATTTTTAAAAAGTACTGTCATGGTTTCAGCAGTAGTTTGCTATGTTAGCTTTGAGTGAGACTGGTAAAGCTTTGGGTGAGACTTAAATTATTTTGGGTGGACCTTCATGTTCCTAAACTTGGGTGGACATATATTTTCTTCAATTATAGTTATGCAAAATATCTCTTTTTTACACTATATTTTTCTGGTGTGTATAAGTGTACATATATATAAAGGCATATATATGTGTCTGTATTTATGTGGGTATAATCCGTAAGAGCAGACTCCTCTTCCATGTTCTGCCAGTTCCAGAGTTGGTTCTGCAATGAGAGTGTGTGAGGCCAGGACTGGAACAGCAGGTCTGAAACTTGATTCCCTTTGGGGAAGTTCCATGTCACATTTTGAGAAGTGGGCAAACTTTCAAGTAAGAGAGGTCTCTGGGGTTATTCTGTTTAAGCAGCTTTGAAAACTTTTAGAATGTGATTTTTTGTTTTAGTCTGATTTTTCATGGAGATATGCCAATATGTTTTGGTATTTCTGAAAATCGGGCTTTCCGTAGACTTGATATTAAAAAGGCTGCCCGTGGATTACACTGATATGTACATGGTATCATCAATGACATAAACGTTTTTAAACATGGATACCTAAATGTAGATTCTAACTCATATTCCTACATCTAGGTAGAAGAAGCTGTATTTTCTAAGCTGTCAAATGCCTGTAGTGCTTTCTAGTGGCAACGGGATTCATGGGAATGTATCACTCCTGAAATTCAAGTCACTTCTATTAGGAACCCAAATTAGGTTTGGAGTGTAATGCATATTTATTAAGATTTCCAAATTTTGGCCAAACTCCAAGAATATAGTATTTTTACCTTTGGTAGTAGTAGTTGTTGCAAGTCCTATACTGATCAAAAGTAAACCAGATCCTCTTTTTCAGTCTACCAGTTCTGGGAGATCAGAGCCACCATTTTGTAAATTTTGCAAGAAAACAAAATAGAGCCAGAGAAATATTCCACTATTGTCCTGCTATACTGGTTGATTTACATGTGGAACATGTATTCCCGTTAGCTTCCAGGAAAAATTTGAAAATCTAGATGTGAAAGTTTGTTATGCTGTGAGCCAGCTGTCCCATATTGATGCAAAAGGGAGAAAGGAAAAGCCAAGAAAATGCTTTAATTGATTCATCAATGCACCAAAGTGTGAACAGGCGTGATGAAGTGTAAAGAGGGATGTGACACCAGTGTGGCAGAGCTGTCACAGTGGAAAGGGTTTCCTGTAAAAGTGATGGCACTTAAATATTATTTAGGCCTCCTGTCTGAGCTTTCATATTCCCTGGAAACTTATGTCTTAGGGGAAGTGTCTGACCAACTTGTGAGTAGCCAGGCATCGTGCCATCTCAACAGGTAAACATACATAAGCTGTGAAGAGCCCCTAGTTTTGGGGAGTTATGGAGAGTAAGTAATCTCTGACAGATCCAAACAGTAACCCATCAATGGATATTATCTTGGTGGAGAGGTGGTGCTCATTAGCAGTGATTCTATGTGGCATCTTTTGTCCTAAAACATCAATTTAAACAAAGTTTAAATTGGAATCAATATCCTCAGTGTTAAAACTATGCCCCCTCCAAGGTATAATGCAGCAGTTCCTAAGCATTGTACATTAGACTATATTTCAGGGTGGTAGGGTAAGACTGTGAAGGAGAGGCTGTTCATAGTGAAATATAATTGTAGGAGATGGAATTGAGCCAGAGTATTGTACTGAAGGGTTGTTGCAAATTTCTCCAAGGGATTTTTACTAAAGAGATTGTAGCGTGCATCTCATCCAAATAATAGGAAATCAAAGAGGGTGGAAGCCCTTAGAGTCACTCTGAGGTTTTGGCTCTGGATTCATTTGATTAACTGGGCATGAATGTTACTGATTTAATATTGATGCTTCTTACAACACCTAAAGTCACTGCTGTGGATATATTCAGTGTGTTAAGCTTGCTTGTAAGGGATTAGACACGTGAATTACTCTGAAAGGGTTTTTGCCACCTTCGGAGAAGTATGTTTGGGAAGGAACTCCTACCATTATGGCTTAGGCCTTTTGCTTTTGCATTCAGAGATGCACCCATTCCTGTCTTGCTCTGGGAAACCAGAGATTCAAATATGGTCTTGAATGGAAAGTGTTGGCAGAAGTACAAATGCAAGCAAGTTTGTGATACTACTACTACAGTTACTCTGCTACTTTGAAAATCACTAGTCAGACTCCATTTGGACTATCTGCAATTCTGCAATGCATTATAGGAAGGACATTGCTGACTGAGCTTGTAAAAGTGCAGTGGAAGGCAAACACACACGTGATTTAGGGTTTTGAAAGTATGACTTATAAAGAAAGATTGACCTAATCTGTATTCTGTAAGTTAGAGAAAAAAGATTTGAAGGAGTGAGAAATACTGGTATGGGCAAAAAATACTGAAGTCATCTGGAGATAGATATATGTTCTAGTTCCACATGGATCATATAGCATCACCAAATCAATGGCATGTCTGAGGCTAATTTAGACCACTATTAACTGTATTACCATAAGGTAAATGACTGCTGATCCAAGACCCTGTGCTTAGCAGCGTGCCCAGCCAGGGAGCAGACAGGAGATTGTGGGGCTGTGAGGTATCTTGGGCCAGAACATCAGGCAGTAGCTCAGCACAGGCCTGAACTCATTTTATCAAGGACTTGGCTGGCATCATAGGGAATGGGACTTTTAAACTGGCACTTGGGTGAGGGTGATGAAATCCCTCCGTAGCTTTCCACAAGTTCCCGGAAGGCCCAGCCCAACTGAGGGACAATGCAGGAGAGGATCTAAGTGCTCTTTTAAAAAAAGGACAAAAAGAAGGTGATGGGATGAGATGGAGAGGCAGGAACTGACCTCTGGCAGTGAGAATCAGCAGATGTAGGGAAAATAAGATATGCCTTGTAAATAAGAAAGGAAAAAGTGTTTTTTCTTTTATATTTCAGAGAAGGTGGAACTAAACCAAGAGTGTTAGAGGAGGTCAGAGAATGTGGAAAATTGTCTTGAAGTAAGATCCTAGATAGATGCAGTTAGAAAGTATGGCATAATTTGAGTGTTGCTGTGAAGAAGCATAATACTGGCTAAGAACCTAAGAGTTCAAAGCAATTCATTTGTTTAGTGCTTGTATTCCAGCTAAATGGAAAGGAGGGCAGAGTCTGAACTGATGCATTTGTGTGTTCAGCTCCCTAATTTCTTGTGCAATTGTAAAGACTGGTGCAGCAGGGGAGGACAGGTGTGCATACCAGATAGCTACACATTTTATATCTTGAAAGATGTGTGTGATGTTGGCATTGCTCCTCTCAGAGTGAGATTACACAGTGTATTTGTTGTGTTGCAGCTGTACATTATCTGCAGTGGGAAACATTTTGAAACAATTCCATTTGTGACTTTTTTGTTCTGTTTTCACAAATCTACAACAGGATAGATGCTAAATGAGCTTCGAATGATTGGACATTTACATCAATGTTTCACTTCTGATTTTTCTGAAGTTTTAAGGTCTGAATCTATATGTATATAGAGGTAAATGCTCCTGTCCTGTAAAATGGTTGTGATCCAGGTCTTTGAGTTTGTGAGATGCCTAAAAACATTTTTTGCAGTTAAAAATTGATTTCCAATCAGTATGATATCATATGAAATTGAGTCTTGCACTTAAAGCAAATTTGTACAAGACCAATTACTGTTGATTTCTAAGTTCCAAATTGTACCTTTCTTTCAACTGCAAACATAGCAAAGATAGCTATAGGGGTATAACCCAGAACTGAGGTTTCTCACTCTGTCAGTAGTAGGAAGATAGCTCAGGTTTCCCTGCTTTATAAGGAACTGCTGGGTGGAGATAAATTCCTCACCCAGCCATATGCTACCTGTTCTCTGTCAGAAATGAGAGACATTACTAGAAAAAAGCACCAAGACAGGTACTAGGAATGAAAATGGGAGGAGATCAAATAAAAGTTGTAAAAGGTCTTTAATTAAAATTTAAGGACTGCTGCATAAAGTAAGATCAGTGCTTACAAGAGATTAACAGCTTTTTCATGCCATATGAAAAGCTCAAATTTCAGGACTTTATAAGGATACTTGCATTCATCTGAGGAACGAAATCAGTATAGGCTATCTGAATATCTAGCTTTTTCTTGATTTGATATTCATCAATCTTAGGAATAAAATGGTCTCATTGCAATAATATCTGAATATTCTACAAACATGCATACCCAGCTCTGGAAAGTATTGAGATGCTATTTTTCCTTATTTGCTGTCTGGATAAGTGGATGGAAAAATGAAATAGTGTGACAACAATCACAAAAAATTGACAGATGGCATAGCTTACTCAGACTAATACCCTGTCTTCTTTCACCATCATATGAAAAATACTGATGTATCATTTTGGGCTAGGGATTTCATGACCGGTGAAGCACAGGTACAGGTTTAATGGTGATAGCATCAAAGAACTGTATTCTGCTTTTTTCTATCATGTGTTCCTATCCATCTATCAAACAAAACAGGCGAGGACCAACTGGCTTATAGGCAAGAAACTTAACATACATCACCAAACTTGGAAGGCACTGAGAGAATAAATGGCATTTGTAACTTGAAAACACTTCAGCAGCTGAGGTATGGTTTCAGCTCGTGAAACCATCTGTAGTGCAGAATTTCTAACAGTGAGCAAACATCTGAATGCGTTTTGGCCAGCAAGAGCACAAAGAAAATTGAAAGAAGGTCTATATTGCTAACAAATTGCAACATTATGTCAGCTTTTGCCAATGAACTGGCCTGTATTAAAGTGGTGCTTTTTCTTCTGTATTCAACTGATATTCCTTATACTGCATTAATAAAGGAGATGGTTCAGGTTAATACAATGTCTGAATCTGCCCCAAATCACTCACTTCTGCATAGCAGAGCTTCATGAGCTGCAGGCCCATTGTAGACTGCTTGCCACACTGTGAATTATGGGACTTCTACCTCTTCCCTTCCTCCCACAGAGGAGGATCTTCCTCCCATGAGAAGGAAGTCCTGCACTGTCCTGGAGAGATCCTGGCCATAGACCCTCTCCCAGGCAGGTCTGAGCTGACTTGGGATGGAAGGGAGCCAGGAAAGAGCTGGGGTGAATCTGAGCTTCAGGGAACTATGGACATGGATAAACCAGGCAAATAGAGTGGGGCAGCTCCTCACATGGTCCCTTGTGTCAGGGACAAACCAGGCTCAGCTGCTCTAGAATAAAGGATTGGCAAATCCTATGCTTCTTAGCTCCTATGCTGGGTCCCCCCCCATCAGTGCTGGATTCCTTCTATGTATTTTTTTTTTTAATCTACAGTAAGCATTTCATCATTGTTGAACTCAAGATTTGTTAACCAAGTCACTGTTTTCTGCAAGACAGAATTCCTGTAAGGACACCTTTTTTTTTTTTTTTTCCTTTTGCATCACACATTTACACAAAGGGAAAGCATCTACAGCTTTTTTAAAAAACCTTCAGAAATGTCCCTGATCTGTGGTCATGAAGAACCTCAATCTGTGAGCTAGAAAACAGGGGACTTTTTGACCTGCTAGGAAAAAAAAAAAAAAAAAAGATAGATGGATTTGAGTAGAACTGCACTAGAGGGGACACACTTCATTCTTTGTAGAAATAGCTGAAAAGACAAGTTTATACTGAAGGGGATAATATTGGAATGTCTTGCAATGCACCAAAATAAACTAGAGAAAACTGCTAGGACTATGTATATTTACTTGCATCAGCTTTCACATCTCTCTATAACACACGTTAGGGTGAGTGGCAGATTTGGATACAATCTCTGGCTGGGGAAAAAGTAATGGTAGCTAGGTTTTGGTAAATGTAGTATATGTTTGGTTTATATNTTTTTTCCCCCCCCCCCTCTCTGTGATCGACCTCTCTTGTTTTCAGAAGTTATTCCTGATTTATACTTGTGGTGAGAAGAGAATCCCACTCCTGAGACCGAAATTTTTTTCCCCGTTATCCACATGCTGGACATTGTTGTTCCTGCCAGGTGCTGAGCCTCTCTGGTGGTGTCTCAGCTCTCACTGCAGTATGCAGCCCACTATGAATTCTGCATTTCAGCTCTGCCAAATCCTGCAGTCCTATAAATATGTACAAGTGGTAGAAGATTAGCAGGCAGCATTTTAATTCAGCAGTTTGTATTCTACTTGGTTGTAAAATAAAGAATTAATGTTGTTCATTATTCCATACACTGTTTTGAAACTTGTAAATATCTTTGCACATAACAGATTCTATTATAACATTACATCAATAGCAAAGATAGTCGACTTAAAAGATTAAAGACTTTTATAAGGACTTTTCTCAGGCACTATCAGTGCTGACCAGTGATGAGCTCCACTCTTCTTACAAAAGAACATAGGCATTTTAAGGTGTTGTCAGGGAAATTCCATAGTAGATTAGCACATGTCTAAGCAGACAACTATCTGCCCTCTTAGGCACTTGCATACCTTTGATTAGTGTGACTAGTCTACAAATATATTAACTGAGATAAGTTAAAGAATCATATATGAAATATGTTGTTATAAAACTTCAATTTAATATGCTGGATATAAATACTTGTTTAAAATGTTTAAGATAGCAACATAAACTAAAGTTACAGTTACAACCTATATATGTCTTTCACTAAATATTTCTGTTCAAAAATGTCTGAAACTGAAAATTAAACACTTAAGGACTTTTAGATTTTTCGTGCTTATGCTGACCCACAGGAAAACTCTGGAAAGTATTCAATAGCTCTCAGAATTCTTTCATTTCTTGCCCTTAGAGGGCTGCTTTGGCCATTAGACAGAGCTGCAGGCTAAAACAAGTAGATTCTTATACAACCTCTGAAATGGCAAAAAGTAACCTCAGAGGCTGTGGTGGTTAGTGGAGCTGGTTTCACCTTGGGTGAGAACATTACTCCAATTCAAAGGGAATTTCAGCTAGCACATGCCCCAGGTCCTCAGGTGAGAGCTGCCTACCTTGAGCACAGAGAAGATGCTGCAGTGGCAGGACTGCAGCATCACTGCCTGGGACCCAGGATGCAGTGTAAATACATAACAAAAAGGCAATCTCTTTCGCAAAGAGCCTCTAGAGTATCCACAGCACAGTTCATGTGCTGTGACTTCAAGCTGTGAAAAAAGGTCTCAGGTGTTGGCTGGCATTGGCTTCACTTACTGGGCTCACAAATGCTCCAACTCTTGTAATAATGATCAGGACAGAGAGAAAGAGGGTCCTGGGACAGCTGTTTCAATGTGGGATGGGGATCTGCTCATTCAGTGCAACTCCTCCAAGAGATAGATAAAAATAAGTGGTGAGCACATTCTAAAAACCTCAAGCAGATGAAAGCATTTGTTGTTCCATTTTAAATTTGCAGATTGTATTTCCTGAAAAAAATGGCAACTGCAGCTCCACCACTTAAAGGGCAAACCGAAAGAAAGGAGCTGTTTCTGTGCAGCTGTAGATTCGCACATAGATATAGGAGTTCATCTCCATTAAATGTCTCCCCAGGCCTTTGGGATAGTGGAGCTTATGGGGGTGTTTTCCCCATTTTGTCTGTTCTGAATATCTCTGCTCTTGATAACCTCTGTCTGCAGCCTTATGTGAAGGCTCATTGCCTTTAAAGGTTGTGCATCTTGTCTTGGATAGTGTCTTTGATTTGGAGATTCTTTTCTTTATCACCATTGTATTGTAAAATTTCCCCTGCTTAAGGCGCTAAGGTAATCCAAGAATAAAATGTATGATGTTGGCCACATTTCCTGTTAGAATAAGCAGGTAGAGCTCCACTGGCTTTAATGGTTTCTGACAGTTGTGAATTTGATCCCATACCTTCCCTGAATAATATGATTTAAAATAATGTGAGTTTAGGGTAGAGCAGGAAGCCCTGGATGAAATACCTTATTGCATTGATTTGTCTCTTATTGTCTGTCCTATGAGAATACCCAAGTTGCAAATAAAGGGTCAAGAAGGACATTTAACAATATATGGTCTATACAGTATTAAAAGACCATCTCACAGTTAATCATATGATTAATTTCTACAAGAAGGCTCCACTAAGTCTGCAATAGAAAGAAGTAATGAGGTTTTATAATTAAGTTGAAAAGCTTCTGTGATGTATGCAGAAGTCTTTTATATAGAAAGGTAAGAAAAATCAGTTGTCTTCCTTTCAGTCCATAGATTGCTGCAATAACTTTCTCTGTGAAGGCTCTTGGGCTCTGGAATGACATCTAGCTCTGGTCTGAGATGGTCAAGTTATAGGGTATGTTTTAGGACCCTTTGCAAGATGTATTTAAAGAGTGATAAGAGGTTCACAAACTCTGATGTACTGGTATTAGATTACTGGCATTTTATAGTAAGAGTTGCAGATCTACAGAAGAGTTGACTCTGAGGTGTATAGGATGGCACTGTAATTTTATAAGAACTGCCTGGTTCCTCAGAGACTGTGTGGAGGCACACATTCACATTACAAATGGCAAGCAATAAATCTTACTGCAATGCTACAGCAGCCGTTGTTGTAGTGACTTAGCACTAATGCTCTGTATTGGAAGGATTTTCAGCAAGGACATTAAATTCCACTGAAAAACTCAAGATGCATATAAGGACACCTGCTTTCCTGAGGACTAGAAAGATCAAGAATCTGTGAAAAATGCATAGTTGAAGCAGAGGGCCCACAATAAAGCAGCTGAATACTAATCCACTGGCAAACCATACTGTAAACCGGTTTTGCTTGAGTGCTATGGCAAACTGAAGGGACCTCACTTGTATGGAATCCAAATCATGAAGCTGTAGGGAGAGAAACCTGAAGCTTGTGAACCTGGCACTCAGTTCTCTGTTCACCAGAGAAGAGGGCACCTGTTGAAAACATCAGGGAGGTCTTGTGCTTTCTGTTGGGGATCCATCCAATAAGGTATTTTAGAGTAGCACATCCTCACAATGTGCCATAGTGGTATTTCAGCTCATAAGAAGCAATTTTTCTGCCCAGTCATATTTGCTGTCTCCCTGTTGAGGCTAGTAATAGGCTTGACAATGCACTAGTAGTCCAGGTGAACCTGACTTTGAGGTCTATTAAGTGAACTTCAGTAGCAGAGTACATTTAAAGTGTATGGATATACATTTTGCTAGATTTACCATGTCAATCTAGTCACCAGTCATTAGTCAGTATATAATATTTCCAGGACAGTAGTTACTGTGCTATTTGATTCTTAATGTTCCTTTTTATAGGTAGTTAAGATATATTCTGGATAGTATGTCAGTTTACCTCATTGTAGGTAATCAAAACAAAAGTATATCTGGTTTGTGCCTTTGGCCAGTATTTGCACACAGGCCGCTATATAGAACATACTATCCAAAGTTATCAAAGACTCCCGGGCTCCAGAAGAGCAGGCATTCCTGACTGGAGCAAGCCATTAATTCAGTGGCATCCTGCTTGGCTGTAAATGCAATAGTGAAAAATCTGCAGAGGCTTCCAGTCTGGTCCTCAGAGAGGACCAAAAAAATAATCATAAGGCCAATCTGACACTCGCACTCATTTGGACTCTGAAATTCTTTTGGTTTATGGACATGAAGAACTTGAGGCATTTCTAAAGAGTCAAATATTGCTCAAGAATTAGCAACGTTATGCACAGGAACCAATTTTCACTACTTGGAATATTTTCTGATTTTTTTTCCTCAGCATAACTTTGAACACAGCCCCTTGACATGAGGTTCTTGTAGGGTTCTGACTCTTTATAAACAGAACATACTGTTAAAATAAAAAGGACAGTGTCTCGCCTTTTATAGTAAGACTGCATAATTTTCTAATTTCACTCATGTAATTTGTCTTTTGTATAAACTTGCTAGTTTTAAACATCTAATATAGGAATAATTATTTCAAAATGTATTGTTTTTTCCTTATTTAAAAAAGCCAACAACAGTTATTTTGACCTATCTCTATGTACCAGAAGTATTTCGGATTTGACCAGTATGTGTGTTTTCTAGCAAAATTCCTACATGACTTCAGTTCTATACTCAAAGATCCTACTTAAGTTTACAGAGTCTCTTTTAGGGTCAGAACCTCACTTGGAGTTGAAATGTGCCTTATTTTCTCTTTTGGTAGGAGTTCAGGAGTAGAAGGGATATCGTGTTTTTTGCAAGTAGAAAGGTCTTTAGGGAATTCTGTGACAACTCTTCCTCAAAAAGACCATTAGATTCTGAGTGATTCATACAGAAGATGTCTTCAGGCAGATTAAGTTCTCTGAGAACCTCTATGAACTTCCATACAAAGTTTCTCCCTTTAGTTTACTCTAAAACACTTTTTCCCTCTTCAACAAAAAAAAAAAAGTACATACAGGCAAGATGGAGGAATGGTAGGTCTACAGAGTTGGGCAAGCTAGAATGAAAGCATTGCAAATATGCAACCAATAAAATAAGCAGTTTGAGTGGACTAGCCATATAGTTGCATGCAATTCCAAAGATTTACAATGAAACTAAGCTAAATAATTTTTTAGAAGCAACCAAAGAATTGTACAGAATATCGGTGTCTGCAGGTCTCAAAGTACTTATGATTGAATATCAGGCAGAAACTGATCTCTGGATTTGAGGTTTTGTTTGCTATTACTGTTTTTATGGCATGCTGAGATAAACTGATGTTTGTGCTAAAGGGATTACATACCCTGGA
>VYZV01000533.1:7691-19562 GCA_013401275.1 Pandion haliaetus | reverse complement strand
ACTGCCTTTTTCTCTGCGACTTTTGGCAAATCACTTATCCATCCAAAGGTATGCAAAAAATCTCCTTACTTATGCCATGAAGGTTGAGGCAATTTATCCTCTAAAATTTACTAGCACTTAAGAAGAATAAAGTGCAATGTAAACAACAGTTTATAGAGGCGTTCAAAAATACAGTCCTTCAAAGGAGATGTTCCGAGATTCTCAATTTTTAGCAAACTTTATACTTTTACATTTTATAGATAGATACTCAGGAGGCCATAAAAATTGCTTAAGAAAGGTTGGTTGGTTATCTGTAAATATTTATTGTACCTTTTGTAGTATATTTTTCAAACTTTCATACAGTGGGAAGGGCATGGATTTCTGCTCCATAAAATTTGTGCCTGTCCAAATGCTTTTAAGAATGTTCTAATAGTTTGAATCTGTTAAAATCAGTTTTTCTTTCCCTGTATTACATCCATAATACCAATATGAAAGCTTTTTTTCACCACTATAATTGCTGATGGTATAAAACAAAGCTTCCTAAAAAGTCTACAATGCAGTATTTGTTTCAGCATCTGTTAAATGTCAGTGCAGAATTTAAAGGGTACAGAATTGTGCAATCTTTCCTCACAGAAGACATCAGTCATGAAAAAGTTAGACAGAGTTAAAGAGTTAGCCTTTCTTGGCTTGCATTGCATCTAATTCAGGCATGCATGACCCATTGCCATCATTGTTGTACTTATGCCAGCTGGTTCTGATTATTAAGAAAAGCAGCATTGCGTGCTGAATATATAACAATAAACTATTGTCATATGAATGGAGCACTTTTGCTTCTAAGGGATATAAATATACACATAATAAAAATAAAGTGACTAAAACTTCACATCTCATAGAGAACAAATAATAGCTCATCAAGCATACTACAAATGGAACCTGGATAGGGAAGGTACCCTTATAAGGATCAAAGTGATTTTCTTCCCTTTTTTAGAGGAGGAGGGCATGGGAGGGGTAAAAGTTTTACACTTCTTATACCTCTCAAGTGAGCTAATTCTAAGAGCAGATATTTTTGAATAGTTAAGGGGAATTTTTTGTCACATTATATGTTCTCACCCTGTCCTGACATCAGATAGGCTGAGTTATATTTAATGCTTGGGGGAAATAGTCAGCATCTTTGATAAATAGGATTTCCCATCTCCTTCTCACTGATTTTAAACCAGACACCATGAAAAACCTGGACTCCTAGCAAATAATAAACTCTTTTAATATCTCCATCAGGGAATAATAAAGTCAAGTATGTATAAAAACATACCCTTTAGCATATGAAAGCATAGAAGCATGTGAACTTATACAATAACCACTAGATACCTCATTTTGAGTACATTCACATATTGACACAACAACATATGCCAAATAAAACTTTCATGAAGCTTGGAACTCAATAAGACAGTGTAATAAAATCTGGGATACAACTTCCTGAAGTGGGGTCAAAATCATCGTGTTTTACTAGGAATTGCTGTGGAATGGTAAAATCCCTAGAAAAGATACCTGGATATCTAGGGAAACAGTTGAAGAAGAAACCCCATTTGGCATATGTCTAAGTCTTACTGGTTTCAGAGTGACTTTATCCATGCAAGGCATAGGCATGGATGTAAGTTTTCTGAACCTGAAAAAATGTGGAAAAAATACAAATATTTTGCAGTATACTGAAATAATGTTAACAATCCATTTTGCAAAGTGCACATTCAGTTTCTCATATTTCTGTAGTATTTTTGGCCACACAGAGTTCTGGGCTGTTTTTATCAAATGCATAGCTGAAACACAGGTTTATTAAACATAATATTGCAGAAAAGAAAAGAAATCTAATGACCGATACTGTGATATTGATAATTTAAGTCAACATTACTGCAAAAACTGCAAAAGGATTCAGTATTTGTTCATAAATCTGATAACAGTTATTTCCACATATTGAACTAATCCTATAACTTTATAGCCAAGATGAACACAGCATAAGCCAGAGGAAGAAGTGAGTGAAGGAAGCTTAAAGCTCATTTGTGTATTCCCATGACTGTGTGATGTTCCCCTGGCTGACCATTTCATCCTGAATGAGGAGGTCTGTATGATGAGAGATGCAGCAGACTGATGGCTCTTCTCTAAACTTTATCGGAGTCTTCTAGGCAAGAGTCCCAGAGCTCAGGATGGAGCTAAAGTCCCTTAACCTAGGCTTCACTTCACACCTAAGGATCTTTGATTATTCTGAGCTTATCAGATTTCTGTGGCCAGGGGGAACCGTTGTAATGATCTTATTGGCAATGGAGTAAAATGCAAGCCACATAGTTTCATCCACTGATTCCTATAACAACCCTAGGATTTATGTTTGAACTAGAGCACTTCAAAGACAGTAGTGTTGACTGAGACTCAAAGGATTATAGAGTCGAAGACAGAAAAGGACTTGAAGCCTGAAAGTTAGGGAAATATAATATATTCCTTGGTAACCTGTCCCAGTAGACGATTACAGGGATTTCCTATCTGCACCCTTTAAGAGAGAAGAACAATACATGACTTTTCCCGCAGTGATTTGGCTCTTCATGATAACAGTATGCAACCAGTAACAGCACTCAGGACCATTTTATCTACAGATGATTAACTTCCAGAATATGCTGCTCAGACTGTCAGGTAGGTGCAGCTCAGGCATCAAGTACACTCCTCAGACTTAATCAGGTAGATAATTTTAAAGCAAGCATGTCACTAAGTGCCTCATATCACAAGCATAACAGGCAAGAAGGAGCCATAAAGACACTTACAGACAGCATTTTGCAAGGTGCAGCAGCTCACTCCTGTAATCTCAGCCTGCCAGGCTTGGGTCCAGTCCCAAGCAGCATTGCATAAGAAGTTTGTGTGCGGTGACATGCTAAGGCTTGCTGGATAATGCCTGTTGGAGTTATAGGGCTTGTTAACAGAAGCAGAGCATCGGCAGCACCTACGTAGTTCCCCTTAACTCCCTGCACAGCACCCTTGACCGTGTCTGTGCCCTAATGTCACTCCAGGAACAAGTCTTGCTGCTCAGCCTCTTCCTGATAGAAACCTCTGGGAGAAGGGAAAGGCAAGGCAAGGCAAGGAAAAGAGAAACTGAGATTGATGCTGGAGCATATCATGGTTGCAGCACACAGATTAGCTCTCTATCATTTGCCGGAAGACTAGGGAGCTGTTAGGTGTGGGGATCGGGCAGAGAACTATTTCACTGCCCGGTACTTCCTAGACATGTTTCTCTAGCCTAGGAAATAAGCCTTTCATTCATTGCTCTCCTATATCCCTGACATTACCATTAAAATTGTTCCCTTCTTATGTCATTGCTACAGGGCAATTTTGAGCAGTGGGAGAACGTTCTCAGACACATTGCTGCTTCTCTGAGAAATGTGATAAATGTGGCATTTCTCTTTCCCTAACCAGAGACAGATCATATTTCAAGCACATCCTATAAGTCAATCCAAAAGGAAAGAAAAGAAAAAAAAAAAGAAAGAAAGTAAAAAAAAAGCAGCAGTGCAAAAATCAATAGTCATCTCTGTCAAATTTAGGAAAACTTCTAGCATCAGAGATACGAGTCATTCCTCAGGCAAGACTTTTCCTCAGAGAAGTGGGGGTTTTCCCCCATCCTTTTCTTCCGTCTCCTTTTCCTTTCTCTTTTCTTGACACCAGGAAAACTATAAATTGCCTATTTAGTATTACAATAAATAATTACAACATTTAGCCTTTGACTTCCTTACTTAAATCGCCAGTTGTAGCCCAGATGACTGTTTTTCTAAAAGAAATAGAAATAGCTAGGTCAAAGAAAAAGACAGCCTCAAACAGAAAGAAAAAAGTAGTAAAAGAAAGGGCAGCACATGTTTTCACATTCCATTTGCATGTGCATCACATGCATTCCATATATAACACTCCTGATGTTGCCAATGAGAAGTTTAAAGTGGATTTACAGGTTACTAAATGTCTGGCCTCACCTCCAGGGCTCACATCTCAACCCCAGTGAGGTCAGTAAGAATTGTGCCATGCAATTTAATTCTGTCTCAGTTTCTTTTGATAAAGTCACTGAAGCTGCTCACTATGGATAAACCTAAAACTACATGCAGAACTTTTAAGATGGTTGTTGTTAGGTTAGTAGCAAAAAGAGATATGCAGGGTTTATACCTGTCTGTGCTAGGAGGCATAGCCAGTAGGTTATCTGTATTCACATTCAAAGGGCTTGCTTACACTCCTCAGCTGTTTTGTCATGGTCAAGAAACAGCAGGAATGATTGTTCTTAAGTGACCGTGCAATTGCTATTCTCAGTAATTCAATATTTGGTTGTTGCTATATGATAGTGCTTAAAGAAACACTTGAAAAACAATTGAAGATAAATGATGACTGATTTGCAAGTAGAATATTGTCCTGAGCTCTCTGAGGGGAAACACCTGTTTTAGGTTTTCCAGACGTGATAGTTTTCTTCTGCATGTAGCTGGGCACCAGTAAATCTGAGGGGTTTCCATCTTCTTTGTGTCTTACTCCTGTGCTTGGCATCATTAACGATAGCTGAACTAGAGCTCCCTTGAGTTCAGGGTCAAGAGTCCGTCACCAGACTGTTCTATCTGAGTGCTCCAAACCTCTGTATTTGATTCTTCCTTTGATCTATAAAGCTCATCCTTGGAAACATCATATGGCTTCATTTGATGATTTTAGAGAACTGGAACATGCAGCAACACTAAGACTATGATTTGGAGTGGTTATTTTTCAGTTTATTTTTTTCTTTCTGTGGGAGCATGAGACAAGTATTAAGGGACTCAGATTGGTTCTTTATTGATTGTGATATGCATCAGCTGAATGAAAACCAGTAAATGGAAAACATCAATTCCCTGTGCTCCCGATGAACAACAATCGGATTTATATTAACAATGTCACCATACAGTGACTCTTCTTATTTAGGCTAAACAGTGCTATCAGCTAACTTCCTATTGGATTGTTATGTGCTGTCTTAAGGCCACATGTTCCGTTTCTTTTGCTTTCAGGTCTCACATATTAGATCAGAGGAAAAAATATTTTCCCGTGTCTTCAACATTACTATTCTTTCTATATATAAATTGCAATGTTGAATCAAACGTCACTTTGAAAATCTTCTTAAAATTTGTCTTTCAGGTGCATAGGACCACATATGATTGCTGTACACAACACACACTTGCATACAAATGCCTGATCTACTGAATATTGCAAAGAAAAGCTTCTGTAAGAATTCCCCTAAAGAATTATCCCAGTCCAGTGTTGCAGAGAGCAGCAAGTGCCCCACCATTTGTAACACTAAGGGTTTTTCATCTGCAGCTCTGCAGCCTGCCCTTGCAGCTCCACAATCTTTTACTTAAGTTGCCGTGATAGCGTTTTTCTGAAGGTACTGTGACAATGTTTTTCTGAAGTTATTATGACAATGTTTTTCCTTGTTCTCCTGTTCACGTGCTTGTTCACATAACGTCTCCTGTTCACATAACCTTGCACCAGCAAACCCAGATATTACTGTTATGCAAGATTTGTCATGCTAAGTGATTGCCACTGATGTGAGAATAACCCCTTCTTTCTCTCCTTTCCCCCTTTTTACATCTTGTTTTGTAGCTCTCAGTTTCTATTTTAAGGAGAAACAAGACTAAGAAAATAGCAAAGTATACAACAGTCTTTTAACTATCCTTTAAGTATTACCCAATAATACTCTTGCAAAAAATTTAGCCATTAATCAGCAAGCAACACTTGCCCCTTATCAAAAATAGCCTCCAAACAGCACTAGCAGCATCATAAACAGGAACAGCCAATAGGGATTTTGAGCAGATCCCGATGAAACCTACGTCATTACTATGGGGAAAGTATTATGTGGGATCATATACTGCTCTGGAGAAGACTTTGGGAGAGGATGATCCTCAAAGGAACATCTCCCCTGCCCTATTGCCTGTCTTCCTGCCTGGCTACAAGGGAAGGTTTACTTTTCCCTATGTTTCCCTCTCTCTCCTTTCATTTGGTTTTCCCTGATCATTAGAGTCAATGTATGCTTTCACCTGCATCACCAGAAATAGGAGCCTACAAAAATTTGCTAGAAAGTCGTGAGGATTGCGCACCCTTCTGAAATCAAAAAGAAGCGCTACAATCATTTGAAACCTAAGTGGGATGCCATTTTCTGAAAACCCTTAGAAAGTCAGAGTCTTCTTCCCACAGTCAATGACAGCTCAGTTGACTAAGCCTAAGGCAGCAGAGCACTGACAGGTTGTGTTGTTCGCTACCCTGTGTGAACACTTCAGAAAAAAAACCTGTGTGTTAAAGATAGCCAGCAGTTCCCTGGCTAGTGTCAAAACCTGCAGGCAAGAGTTGTAGCCCACTTCCACTCCTGTGCTCCGCAAGGACTGGTCTGCTGCTAATGCCTCACAAGCTGCTTTGAACAGACACGCACATACACATGTGTGCACCTGCCTGGTTGTTACAGAATTGGGCCAAGATATGAGAGACCCAGTTTCTCATTTCATCTTCAGACTCTCACACAACTAAAGACTGCCTTGCCCTCGAGAGTGCAACCTGTGCAGTCCCCTTCTGCAGTGCACTGAAGAGAGCAGGAGTCAGCAGGAGAGCAAATGAAGAAGGCACCCCAGTAGCTAAACCACTAATCGCCAACTATGAGCTCCTGCTTCCAAAATCGCTTCTGTTTTGTATCGAATGCTTATGTGGAGCAAGTACTTCCAAGGAGTAGGAGCTGCAACCTCAGATGCTGCTCCGACTTCGTCTGAGTGCTGAGTGTGACCCCCTCGGCATTGCATTCCTGGCTCCACGCTGGCCACCCTTCGACCAGCAGCAGAAAGTGTTTCCTTCCACTCCACACAAACCCAGCATCCTCAGCATGATGCTTGAGGACAGTCAAGCGGAAATCCCCAGGAAAATCCTCCTTGTGCCACGTTTACAGATTAATTCAATGCTATTAGTATGCGTGTCTCAGCGTACTCACTGTATTATAAACCCCAGAAGAGTAAAGCATGGAGAAAGCTCTTTTCTGAGTGAGACAATGTCTTTAAACAGTCAAAGTAGGCATTTCTGGTAATATTGTTTTAATTCCAGAAAAAAAATTTACTTATAATATTTTATACTCAGTTCAGTGAAAGAATTTTATTGTCTTAAATTTCAATAACTAAATCCTTTTTGGATCTCATTTCTAAAGATCACTTCTTTTTTCTTTTCCTCATTTTTTTTCTCTTAAAGATTCTGGCTCAAAAGTTTTCAGAAGATAATTAGAAACAAGAAGCAGGAGCAGCTTTCCTCCAAGTACTTTCAAATAACACATGACCTCTGACAAACTGGGAGGGTTGGATTTAACTATGGGGTTTTTTTCTTTTTCTTTTTTTTTTTCTTTTCCTGATGTAAAGGCTTTTTAAAAGGATCATGTTTCACACAATGAATATTATTAAAACATCTTCATCAGATAAGTTAAAAATTTAATTACAAAAAGCAGAGCCCTCAAACTATCACAGACTTTGTAGATTATAAATGTATGTTTTTTGAAAAGGATTCAATTCCATGCAAATATAATTGTTGTTGTAGCAATTTTTTGTAGTTTTCATGGTTTATACAGTTACACAAAGCAAACAATAAAAAAGCAACTGAGTGGGGCAGCTGGATATCCTATATTCTCCATGAAAATTGTGTGCTTTTAATAATGGAATGCCAGTTTGTCACAGGATATCTATCATCAAGGCAAAGTAAAGTTTAGGACTCAGAGAATAACTTGCCTTGTGTCCTCTCAAGCTTACCTCTGGGAAGTAATTTTGAATCCCGTGGAATTGAACTAAGCAGAAAGACACAGCTAACACAGCTAATTCAGCTCAACAGAAACACAAATGTAGTTTTATCGATGTCTCATTGATGTTAAGAGCAACTAGGAAGACTTGGCTTGAGCTAGAGGCCACTGAAGTCTTATAAAGACTGTCATCAACTCTGGCTTTCGGAACAGGCTTGTGAGAGATGAATGAAAGGGGAAACTATAGATTTATGCCAAATAATAGATAAGATACAGTAGGCACACCTGGAGCTCTTCTTTGCTCTTTCTGATAATATGAGAACAAACAATGCTTAGGTTAAATTGAGAGGCAGCTTAAAAGCATTTTAACTTGGGTTATTGTTAACTTAGGGAACTGATTAATTAAGCTCCATTGAAGCCAAGATGTACTGTTCAAAAGGAAAATGAAAAGAAAAAATAAAGAAAAAAAAATTGTAGACATTTCTTTGGATTCAAACAGTTTATTTTCTGCAATCCATCAATGCTAATTTTTTTTTTTTTTTTTCAGAATGAATAATCTCGGTCTAAACACTTTCTATTATGTGCTTACATTTGGTGGTGTATCGCAGCTGTCTTTCTACTTACTAAGATTACCTGCCAGCATAGTATATATGATTACTCTTTTTCAACCTACTACTTATTAATAATATGTAAAATTGCCACAAAGTCTTTTTACATACTCTAGACTACAGTCTATACAATCAGTTTATACAAAGCTGATTAACTTAACATTTGCCAAAAAAAAAGTAGCGCCTTCAGACTGAGTACATATGCAATTAGTTGTTGATATGAGGCCAGTCCTTGGTTGATTATCTGAGATACAGAAGAGGATTGCTGGTCTGGAATATCATAATCTGTCCCTGCAACAAATTCATACGTATGTCTGGCAAAGGAAAAATGTAATTTTCTTCTTCAGACCTATTTATATGGAGCAATTTGCATGGCTTCAATTATTAGACTAGAAGCAGTCTGTTTTCAGCTAAAATACATAATAAATGTTTCTATCACCAAAAACAAAAAAGATGTGAAACCAATTTTTTTAAAGAAATATTTTAGTAAAATAAAATCCAAAGGAGATACTGATATTTCATTTCTGCTTCTCTTTTGACTCTGCTTTTTTTCTTGGTGGTGTTTTGTTTCCAATGGGAAGGAAAAAAAGAGACTAAGAATTTGGGGGATGATAAAGACTCAGGAAAGTATGGAGGATGAAATGGAATCTTTGCCAGAATGTTACTTAAGACAGGGTTGAGGTGACACTCAAATGTAATACCTTTTTAGGGATAAAGTTCACTTAAATAAAACAAAAGAACAAATAAACAAACATGTATACAAAAATGTAAGACCTAACTTCGAAAAGCTGACAGTTCTGACTGTAGGACTTTGGAGAGTTAAAGATAGAAATATCATTAAGAAAATAAAATATAAGGAAAAATAGTCTTATGGAAAACAAACTAAACATTACAGATTGCTAAATACAGTATTTCCCCAGAGGGAAAACAGGCAAAGGAGGAGCTGAGAATAAAAACAGTATCAGAGATCTGCACACCAGTAGCTGATCAGTTAGCTGAGACATGGTACTAAGTACCAGCATTTCATGTGGTTCAGGCATTCCATGTACCTTCACTGACAGCTTTAAAGGTGTGACTGCAGTATGTCTATGCATTTGTTGTACATTTACATCTCAAGTCTCATGCTGTGCTTACGTCTAATTTCTGTTTGCAGAAAGAAGATCATGGCTAATGAATCTATAGTACTAAGAGTTCATTTAAAAATATATCCATTCACAAAGATTCCCCATATACATAGAGAAGAAAAAGGAAAATGAAAGGAAAAAGGGAACCTGAACTGCAAGTTTTCATACAGAAATGAAGCATATTAAAAGGGTTTGTTGCACAAGGCTTCTTTCCATGTATTTTAAATTGGTGGATTTGTGAAGCGGCATAGTTGACTATGTCTCTCAGAACTCCTGCTGACACAACTTGTTTTCTCAAGCTGCCTTGCCCAGGAAAAGGCTTCTTTGGAAAAAAAATCACTTTGCTTTGTGACCTCTTAGACCCGTTCAAGACCTCCAAGAGCTTGTCTGTAAGAATGTAATTCAAGAAACTGCAGGCCTGACTCCTTTTTTTTTTTTTTTTTTTATCACTTTTTTTTTTTTTTAATCACTTGTTATTTATTGCAAAAGTGCTTAGGTAGAGACATTTGTCATAGGTATAATACAGCATACATTTTATTGAAAGCCTGTGGTATTTACCCATCTGTAAAATTTCCATTGTAGGGGGAATTAACCCGTGGATGCTTTGTATTTGTGTCACCATATCGCTATTTTTCAGTAGACACACATACGAGTCAAAGTAGGTTCTACCCCATATGGTCCATATTGCTTTGATTGAAGAAGCCAGTTGCTACTGCTTGAGGCTTGTGTAAAAGCTGAACATTACAGAGCAAGTATACGTACTGAGAGTTTAGAATACCTTGAACCAATTCAGGATGAATGCATTATTACAGATGACAATTAAAGATCAGTACAAAGCTACTTTTAAAGTGGAGACGAAAACTGGTTTGCAAAAGATGAGCAACAGTATTATAAATCATTGGACATAACTGGCAAGATTATGCTGATTTAAGTTTTTCCACCTGACTGGAAAAATAAATATTCAAATGTAATAAACAGCCAAAAGCCCACAGAAGTTCTTTTTGATGGTAATTTCAGAAACTGAAACTCCATTTTTACATTGCCAAGTGTAAGAAAATTGTTTGCTTAATGTAGTCTTTATTAACCATAGACTTTAATAATTAATATTGTATGGAAATGACTACTGATATTTTTTCTAAAGGTAAAATATGACAAAAGGTAACAAAAATCCAAATTTAGAGCATAGATTTTGTAAGCATTTCTTTTATTAAATACATAATATTCTATTAATATTTTTCCTTCATAAAGTTTTTCCTTTTATTTATCTTTTCTTGGTGAGAGCAGGGCAGCAGAAGCTGGTTTACTGATCACTATATCAGCAATTTTTAGGTGAAAGATAAATATCTTGGAGTTTATTATGGCTTGCTATAACTTATCCTCAGAGAAATGTTACGTGGTGTACCCAAAGAGAAAGGTGCAAAATGCTAGAAGTAAATACTGATTTCTCTGCCTGAAGTTAAAGGAAGAGTGGAAAGTGGGACAAAAATAAAGTTCCATGGAACAAAATGATTGTATATAATTTGCTGTAACTATAATAACTATCACTATAATAACTATTCTAATTAATAAAGAAATAAAACAACACAAACTCCTAGCAAAGCCTCTCACATGCATTTTTTAAAATGAAAAGGCATGACAATTTTGAAAATTCTTGTGGAATAAATAAAGAGCCTTGTCTTTCACATGCTGATTTGGGATCTTCTTTTTTTTCAGCTATGTATGGTTTTTGCTTTGTTGGAATGTGTCCTGGATAATAACTCTTTCAGAAGTATAGATTGATAAATTTTGGCATAGTTATTTCTCCTGGCAGGATTCTCCAATAATTAAATAAGAACAAAGAAGTTTCTTTGCATGTATATGATGGCAGGTCTTGATAACAATACCGGCAAATGTGCATCAAAAGGAAGAACATGTCATCCTGGATCTGTTCCGATATTCCAAATGATTTCTAGAAGCTAGTTCTAAATCTGTTATTTTTGCTGTTAAGTAGAGGTGCCATTAAAAAAGAAATGTCAAGTCCCTCAGGTCAAAAGTAGAACAACTATGCAATGCCTGTCCTGTTTGTGAACTCTGGTAAAGACCAATGAAGCCTTCAAGCGTTACCTTGTATGTTTTCCCAGATGTTTAAGACTTTATTGTATATCTGAAATTTTCTTGCTTTTTCTCCTTCATTTCTTTGTGCCTGCTAGATAATTAGATCTTGGAGACAGAGTAGGAAGTCCATACTTTCCTTTGGCTCTCTTGATTCCCTCCTTACATTTTCACATAGTGGAAATACATTATAGTCCTACCTCAAAAGTTATGTTGGAGCATTTATAGTTCCTAAAGGTAGTATAATGTATCGAACATAATTAAGTAGAATTATCAACTTGAACTGTGA
>VYZV01000530.1:43987-74349 GCA_013401275.1 Pandion haliaetus | reverse complement strand
GTTTTACCTTTTTCCTTCCGACTCTCTCCCCTGTCCCACTGGGTGGGGGGCAGGGAAGTGAGTGAGTGGCTGTGTGGTCAAAAATCTATTCAAGCTAAAGGAAATATAATTTGAAATTTAAACTTATCCAAGTGAGGCCAAGAAGCAAAGGATCCTGGAAGGTGGGAATATATGGTGCCATCTCTGAGAACTGCAAGAAAATCGGAAAAAAAATTAAACAGATCCTGAAATGAATTGAGTGCTTCAGAATAGAAGATCACTTTCAAAAATGAAAAAAATGAATAAATATAGAAGAGGGATGAGAAATAGAGTAGCATTTGAGGTCATTTTCCATCACACTGAAAGATTGGTCTCTACATTGCCATATCCCTATATGCGTCATGAAGTCTAGACATCATCAGAGACAAAATACCTGAAAACAGAATACATGAACAATACAAACAGGAAATGTCCTTGAACGGTCAAATATTTAGTCAGCTTTGGGGAAATTAAGATCAAACATTAATTCTCCAAGAAATGATGCAAATGTCTTCTAGAAATGAAACATGAAGCAGATGTGCTGTAAGTGAATGTCGTACTTTGCCAGATAGCTTCTCTTAATGGCTAGTTTAGACATACAAAAAAACCTAAGATAATGTTGGGCATCCTGAACTAGTTTCCCTTCAAGGAAAACACAAGAGGAAAAAAAATGCAAATAAGTGTGTTTTAATCCCCCTATGAGAATATAGAGGTATCACTTGTGCAAATGAATTTATTTACTGTACTATAGCTAAGGTATTTGCAAAAACTTAGACAAGAGCAGATGTGGAAAGACTGGTGGATCTCTTTTATATAGACTTTAAAGAGATTCTTGACAAAGTTCATCACAAGATGCAATTAAAGACACCTAGAAGTCTGGATTACCATTTTGTGTGTAACTGGGAACTATGGAGGAGACAGGACCACGAAGGAGGTTGAAAGGTCCCAGTCTCGTCATGGCATGGTTCTGGAATTGGGACCACAGTTGTGGAGAAGGGCTGGTGTTATTCATGTGATGAAAACTGAAATTAGGCAGCCAGCCCTGGCAGGGAGGTGCCTGGGTAGAGTGGCTCTGGGCAGATGTCTCAAAATGAGGAAATCGGACAGTATTCTGTCAGACAAAATTCCACATTTACAAATTCATTTATGCTAGAAGTTACAAACTAAACTATGTATCCACTCTTCTGGAATCTGAATTTCTTGTGAATTTCTAAGGGAAATTATTTAGGCATCACTGCGGACAGCTCAGTAAAGACATCTGCTCAAATTCAACATGTAGCAGCAGTCAAAATTGTAAATTAGATGTTAGGCTGCATTAAGAAGTGAATGGCTATAATACAGAAAATATGGTACCATTTATAAATCTGTGAAACAGACCTGGAGACTGAGAGATTTCAGTTTGTTCTCTTGATCTCAAAGAAAGAAAAAGAAAGAAAAACCAGAAGTCTCAGGTGGCAACAAGGGATCATAAGAGTGACAATGAGGAAACATTTAAAATTGGAGTCCTTGGAAAAGAGGCTTTAATTTCTAAAGAAGAAAAAACAAGCATGCAGGTAAAGGCAGAAACATACACCGTAATGGAACCTCAAATGAAAATCAGGTATTCTCATATTGCTTTTTTCTACAGAAGCATTTCTATGGTATTTGAAAGCAAGGCATTTCTAGTTAACAAATGCAAGCTTTAATAACTCTACGTTATATTAGAGATCAGCTAGAGCTGCTGACATGAGGTCCACTATTTCAAATGTTTTTGGTCATTCAATGTTTATAACGGGAGGAAACGTTTCAGGAAAACTTCAATTCTTCTCACTTTTAACACTTTTCACGTTTCTAGGGAAATTCGCAAAAGGCTGATTTGTATAAGTTCAAAAACTCTCTTTAATTAAAAAGCCATCTTTGTGAATGCAAATGAATACATCAAAAACTCTCAGAAGTCCACACAACTAATAATTAATCTAGATTTCAAGGACTCTCTAACACTATTACATCATGAATACCTCCCTCATTCAAGAATGGGCATCCTTCTAGCAATTAAAAGAAAAAGTTAGAAGATAATTAGACACAATTCTCATCACAATATTTTACACAGGTATATGATTTTGAAATTAGGTCAAGGGAGGGAGGGAAAATGGTGTTTCATTACAGAGGCTCCAAGAAGCAGAATTACCTCATCATAACTTCTAAGTAATCTGTTTTTTGAAGTTGTCATTGTAATGAACCACCATTGTTAATAAATTAGTAAGCCAAGGAACACCTTACAGTGTATGGATAAACTGGGTGCAGTCTGACATCTGTCTTTATCAAAAAGGTGCCAATAAAATTGCAGAAAAGTTCATATGTTACAGAATATGCAGACAATACATTGCTTATATACTGTGGTGATGGGCCATATAGAAAAAAGCTGATTGCTCCTTAAATGTCTCATTTAAACGACAGCAATTACAGAATAAACTTTGGATACCAAAGCAATTATGTCAAAACATATCAATGTCCTTGCACTCCCTGAAATAATAGGGGAAGGGATAGATGTAATTTATTTTAATGGATCAGCAGAGGTAATAAAGAATTGCTTAATATCATTCTTCACAGATTTAGATCTTTATGATAAGGTTTTTATGAAATGGAATATATAACCCAAATAAAGTGAAACCAGATTTAAAGAAATTGCCCGTCAATGGCACTTTCACAAGTTTGGGTTTTTCCTTCAGTCTGGGTTTATCTGTTCTTAAAACCACTTGCTGAAGTTCATGCAGCCTTACAGTGATGGTAATAATAGCTACTACAGCCAGATCATTCTCTGAGTGATCAAAAGTTATTTCCTATAACTGATAGTATGGTCTGGTGGAAGATAATATTCAACAGCCCAGGCAGGTCTCAGGAGTACTAGTATTACAATTCTGCTACTGATTTTGTTGCTGATTTGCTGTTTGACCCTAGATGTGGTATGTGAGCTAGTATTAAATCAGTGTAAGTAGTACCAAGAACACGGAGTTTCACACAGCTTTAATTAATGTCTGTGAAGAACTTGAAAAAGTCCTGATGATGAAGCCTGCTAGGCTTTCTAGAAGTCCAAAGTATTACTGATTAAATAGTCTGAAGTTTTGACAATATCCAAGCAAAGGTGAATATACATAGATAACAATATTCCCAACAACATATTCCCAACAATATATTTCCTTTATATTTGGGGTATGTTTTCATCAGAAAGAGCATTTAACTTCTAATTTTACTATTCAGAATTTTAAAATAAAATGTTTCTAAGATAAATATTTTTTTAAGTACATGATACACATTATACTGTGTATAAACATATATTTACTGCATTCTGCCATTTTATCTATGAACATCACATCAAAATTTGGAGGAAAAAAAATCATTTCCTGTTCTGAAGGAACAGTTTTAACACTCTTCTCTATACTCCAATGCATGATCATCCTGCTGAGCATTTAGGAGATTTCAGCAGTAACTTGATAGGGAGCTTTTTGTGTGAGCAGCTCAAAGATCTGTAGGGCAACCTAGCACGTGACAAGATGAATATTAAATCTGTTAGTGCCGAGTGTCTCATTTCCTAGGGCTGAAAGCAAAACTGTTTCTGATACTTTACTGAAAAATCTTTTAAAATCTCTGCTGTGATCTGGTCTAGATTGCCGTGAGGTCAATGGGAGGATTCCTAAGTGACTTACTGGGGCTGAGTTTTTGGTAGCAAAAAACTAAAACTTCCAAAGGCACAGGGAGACCTGAAGAATTATTCTCCCTGGCTTCACTTTCAGAGCTGCATTTGCTGGTAAGCAGTTGCATTTGTCAATCTGGAATTTTGCTACAAGTTCTAGGCACATATGCGGGTTGGTTTTAAGAAGCCTTGCGAAGCCAAAGACATACTGCAGCATCAACTGTTTCTGAAGAAATGTGGCCAAGCCACCCTGACACTAATAACCAACAAATTTCATGCAGCCTGCGTCCTCATATGACAACCTCTGTCTGTGCTCATGCTCCCAGAGGCACCACCATTCCTGTGCCCCCACCAGACCAAAAGGCATGCAGGCACAGCACAGATGTCAGCAGCGGTCCCCGCTAGCAGCCACGCAGAGTATGTGAGGTCCCTGCAAGGGCTTCAGTTGGAGTAGTTACTACATAAAGAAGACCACACTGTCACATCTGCCACCAGGTCTCTCTAAGCCAGCTACAGGGATGCCAGAGGTATTCCCCCCTGGTGCAGATTGCCTTGAGTGCACAGACACTGATGATGGCAGTATCTCCTTGACTCTCTCCTGTCTCTCAAACTGCACACTGCACAGCCTTCCCAGGGAGAATGTTTGTTGAGCACACTTCACCTTATGTATTTCCAAACATTTGGCAAAGACTGGCTAATTAACCTTCTCAAACACTGGTAAGAAAAGTAAGCGCCATTTCTTTCTTTTAAGAACTAGTGTTGTACCCCAAAGAGTTTGCAGAGTTGGAATTCTAGCACTATTTTCCTGACTTATCCTTCTGCTCTTTGTCTCTGATGTGCCCTCTAACAGCTCCCTATCAAGTCACAGACAGAAAGCTCAACCAACCTCTGTTCCTGAGCTTCTGCTCCTAACAAGGCAGCACACATAGGCAAGCCACCTTACAGACGTGCAAGGATGAAGCTAGATGGACTAAACATACATGATTTCTGATGAGTGCTCCTTTTGCCTACTTTTGCTTCAGGGATTCTCTGTTGAAGACAGTTAAAGTTAAGGAGAATAAGTTTAGAAAAAGCACTGGGTGTCACACAGGGCTGGTTGGTGAAAACTCTTGCTCAGGACCCAGCAGGCATCCAAGTTGTTAGGCTGTATGAGCAAAGAGATTGAAACAAATTCAAGTTTCTGGGAGTAATAATTGTCCTATACTTAAAACAGTTAATATAAGTAGCAGCAAAGCTCCTTTATGGAACCAAACAGCTGAAACAACAACAATCTCCATCCCAAACACAGTCAAGTTTTACAACCCAAAGGAAAGGCAACCTCTGGAGGGGATTTCACTGACATTGTTCATGAGCACTTTTGTGTCTGTATGAGATGAAGGAAATACCAGAGCAGCTGGAGAAGAGGAAAACAGCAGACTCAGAAGCATGTTAGTGTCCAGAGAACAAGCCAACAGAGAGCGTTTAGGACCAGTGCTGGCTCAATGAGGTGATGAAGAAGTTGTTGTTGGCGAGACAAAATGTTATTGAAGCCCGAGGTGTAACAGCTGTCCTTCATTTCAGATAGCCGTAAAGAAGCAGTTACAGTCATTTATGAAACTATAGCAGTCTCCAAATCAAACCCAAGAAACATGTCATCACCCAAAAAGCAAAGGCAAGTGCCTGACCATTCAAGAATGTGAATCATGTAGATAGGAAGGTTTGTTAGGATGAGGAGAGGGAAGCAGAGGACAAACAGAGACAGAGCAGAAGTCAAGCACAAAGTCCAGAAAAAGGGAGCGAGATTATTTGCCAGAGTTCAAGGTGTGGGCTCGAGGCATAGGCTAAGGAAATACCTCATACTGTTTGATTTCTTTGTGTTCAGGAAAATTAGACTATCAGCCTTCAAAAGTATGCAAATTTGTATGGAAGATGCTCCCAGTGCATCCAGTTTTTCCTTCTCTCTAGAAAAATCTTATTTTTTTAGCCAGCTGCTTGAAGCCAAAGGAGGAACCATGTGCATTAATCAGAGAAAGCTGGCTGTGTGCTCATCTTTTCTCTTGCTCTTGATCCTAATAAGGCACCACTCTATGACACTGAACACAGAGAATGCAGAAATACGAATCAGCATGATATCCTGCTCTGCGATATTATAGAAGAACTGCAGACACCCACAGTAAACTTAGAGACCCACAAGTAGTTATTTCTCATCTTCAAAGTCTTCCCTCTACTTGAGAAACACAAACCTGAGGAATCTGTAGAAAGATTCCAGTGAAGTCAGTTGCTCGTTAACAGCAGGAAGCAGTATGCTCCAAAAGAAACCAAAAATAGTCCATATCTAGTTCGTCCCCAAGAGATTATCTTCCTGCAGGTACAGAGACAGAGGAAAAACCTGTAGGAGACATTGTGGGAATGAAAATCTCAGCTCCCTGTTGCTCCCATGTGCTCCACTTCAGCATCTCAACCAGTGGCATAAGAGACTTCATGATCAAAAACTTTAGATATTTTCCTTTATTTTCTCCTAGGAGTCTGGGTAAGTTTGCTGGGAAACTTTGAATGGAGTTCTGTGGGGTTTGGATCAGGCACTCACAGAAAGGGCTGAGGAAAGGATCTTGGCAGTTTCAGTGTATAAGCACTAGGATGGTAGTCAGAACAGCCAGGAAATGAAATGGAGTAATGATGCACCTAATAACTTACTGAAAATTCTGCAATAGGGAATAGAGCCAAAATCTCCGTAGAGATGTGAGCCTTTATTTCAAAACAGAGCAAGAAGCCTCTTGGCAAACTTCCCAAATGCAAGGTGTGCAGCTGAAAGCATTATTTCCAAACAATTCCATTCCAGAAGTACAGATTGAATGGAGATTATCACAGCTACCCCCAGGGCATGACTAACCAGGACTGGTGAGGTAGATCAAGCTGGTGAATTGCTCTAAAGACTGACATTTCAATAGCATATTGGGTGATAAGGGCCAGATCCTCAGCTGGTGTTGGCAAGGGCAGCTCCGGGGACATCAATGGAGTTGTATCATTTTATGCCAGGGGAGAATCTGGCCCATGGTATGCATGCAGAGATGATTCATAGTTTAATACCAGGTAACGCAAGGCACTGTCAGAAAGACTTTAAACTAATATACTGTGATAATCTAATCTTGTTGTCTCAAACACAAACCACTTCATCAACCTCAGATTAAGTCAGTATGGGCTACGTCTTCCCAGCCCTTTAAGAGGAAAAATGCAGTAATTTACCATATGGTTATAATGTGAGGGTCACATGGAAAGAACAAAAGTCTCTCAGTATATATATTTTTTTTTCTATTCTAGAAGTTTTGGGAAATGACGCTACTGTCAAGAACTATTTGTAAGAAAGGTATAGTGAGGGAGTATGAAGAAATAGTCATTATTCCTCAGTTCAGTAAGCTTACACGGTTTGCAAAACAGGGTAAAAGTTTTGCCAAAATATTGCTATTGTTCGGCCTGTGATACATTGTTATTTCTAATACTGCTTCATTCACTTTTTCATTTTACATCTTTCATACAAGCTTGAAAGTCAATGCCACCAGTCAGTCTGTAGCTATTTGGGTCAAACCAGAATCCCAGGATATTTGGCCTCTTCCTTTTGTGCAATCCTACATTGCACAAGAATCGCTGTCCTCCCAACTTCAGCAACTAAAATTTTGGGGCAACTTTCACATCTTAATAGCTTTCGCAGATTTTATTCAAGTAGTGGAAGGTTCTTTTTCTTTATCACTGGGAGAGTCTTTTTTCAGAATCCAATGCTAACTCAGCTGGAGTTAGCTGTTGCTGGAGAGATTTCTGTTTTAAAGACATCTAGAACAGACTATTGCAATATATTATTTCAAAATCTTTCTGATAAGCCCCTAAATGAGGTAGATAATAGTCATAAAGTTAATAAAAGATAGCTGGAAAAAGGAGTAAAATACACTGTTCTTCAGGTGGTTAACACAAAGTAATGGGGTGTAGAGAAATGTATAGGTTTTGCTTATGCATTAAGAAAAACTTTCTTAATATTTATCCAAGTTTAACACAATCTAAAAATCACTCCTCTGTTACCCTGCACTTATCTATAATCAAATTTGTAAAAACTCAAAGCAATCATGTATGACAATGGCTGTTGATAAGACTTTTAGGCAGATGCCATATTCCACTGAAGCTAATGAGTGCCCTTCGCTTGATCTCATTTGGCTTTGGGATGCTCCACTTACCTTTTAATCAAAATCTTGTAGTCATAATTGAGCTGTCTTGGTATTGGAAGCATTAAAGGTGTGTCAAGACACTCTCTTACTAATCCAGGAAGGGACAGACTTTTCTGAATCCCAGAGACACTTAATGGTTTATGGGACATGACTTTACTCTAGGTGTCATCTTTTAAATAGCAAGTAAAATTAAGGTCTGGCCATTTGTGATTATAAAAGATCATTAATTTCATTAAGAGTTGAGGTGCTCAATTCCCTTGCATCTAATTGAATTGTGCTTAAGTTACATTTCTTTGTTTTTCTATTATTTCCCACAAAAGAGTGACTCAGTTTGATATTTAACCTGGAGATTAAATGATGGGGCATAGTAGCCGTAAAATGGACAGAGTCTTAAACCCATGTACACATCTTGCACAGCAATGGGGTTTTAAGTGTTTCTTTGAATTCCTTATTTGTTTCTCTATGATTATACTGGCTTAATCAGGTATCATATGATATAGGATTTATTATGTATATGTACATACATCCCTATGTAGGTAACATATATTTCATCATACATCAAGAATAAGACAAGACATCCAGAGTGGGTCCAGTCTTTGCTACTCGCATTGATAGGTGCATCCATTTTGTTCTTTGAAACATCCAGATAATGAACATCTAAACTGAAACAGGTAGATCCTAAGTTAAGGGACAAGCTATCAAAGTATTTCTCAGCAAATACCTGTGAATCTCTAAGAAAGAAACAAAATCCTTAATAAATAAATAGCAATTATAAATAACAAATTTTTACATAATATTTCAGCTTTTTCAGTCACAAAAAAAAAACATTTTTTAGGCACAACAGAAACCCATTGTGAAGGAGTCTTTAAAATAATAGACTACTACTTCTAGGAAGTAGCGCTTACTCAAATTTGTTCCATTTTTGAACTTGTAACCTTTGTAGCGATGAATGCAGTGATATATAACAGACTGATCCAGCAACTCTAAGTCATGCAAGTCAAAGGACTACTTGCATGAGTCAAGACTGCTTGTTCAGGCCCTTAGTGCCTCAATTTAGTAACCTGAGGAGAATGTCCTATATATTCCATCTAGGGAAATGTAGAGTATGTGCAGGTGTGCTCTTCCAGGACGAAAAAAGCAGTAAATAATTCTGACAAGATAAAGCCAGAGATAAAATTGTGAGTTCTCTTCTGATTTGTGCAGTCATTAGATATCTTAATTTTATCATGGAAAGAGTTGAATATGTAAGTATACACTGGTTTTAATTGCAGGTTAACCGATTGTGCTCTCTTTGACTCTGACATTTTAAAAAGTGGAAGACAAATGTGTACAATTATCTGCAGAATTAGTAAAAAGATTTAGACTTGAGGCTGAATTCTGGCTTGTTATGTGTTGAGATAATTTTTTTCTATGGTTACCAAGAACTTTTCTGCATTTAGAGTGACTAAATCACTCATAATCAATTTGTCATCCAAGTTTTGAACTCCTTCCTCAATACAGACTCTAAGGAATCAAGATGAGTTTTGATTTAATGATAAATGAATAAAGGCAGTGTACAAAGGATTTGTCATAGGATTTGTTCCCCTTTGAAGAAATACCTGTAACAACAGCCTTTAATACCTTTAATATACAGGTACATGGGATTTCATGTAAATCAAGGTGAAATGTGCCAATTTACTTATGTAGGGGAGTAAAATTGCATTTTTTTTTCAGATAGTTGAGTAGGATATACCCAGCCTTCCACTGTGATAATCTTAAGCACATTTGTAACAGTACCTTTTTCTACTCAAGGAGAGACTTGTTTCTTCAGTTATTTCCAGGCAACAAGCACTCTACTACACCACATTACAAGAAGACAGTTTCAGATCTGGCAGCGGGCATGGTGCTTATAGTAAATCTGGCACATAACAGCACTGAGGTTATTACTGTGCGTAAATCTCTCCATTGAAACCAGATGCTGGAGAAGCTTCTGGACAGGTACCACAAGCCGAGTAAGTAGCAAAGAGGACTCAACCGTAGGAAGGTGACATGGGTGATTATGCGTGTTTGCACACCCATAATCATAAACAAATATCTGTTTTACTTCAGATGCCTGCAATCAAGACTGGAGATGGTTATTATAAAAAATAGGTCTTAGAAAGTGGACTGCAACATACCTGTTTATAGTGTTTATAACAGATTTTATTTCACCTTGCTTGTTTTCCTAGGCTACATCATATACCTCTTAACTGCCTGTGATGATGAGTTCCTCTCAGTAGCTGTCTGCCTGATTTTAGCAAGTCTAATACTTGGTGCAGTTCACTCTGCTAGCACATACTGGTCAGGCAGCTGTTTCTCTAGTGTATGACTTGGTTGCCATGAGGCTGCAATACCTCTCCTAACCATTTTGTTTTTCTCAAAACAATTAATAATGTATTTCCAGGTATCTCACTAATTGCACTCCTGTAAGGTTGCAGGATCAGATTCCTGTTAGACTTCACATGAAACTTCATATTCTTCAAATATTCCACTTTCATGCCTGTTTGGATTGTGTCAGTACTCTGGTAGTATTGATAAGCAAATATGATTGTAATTTAGGCCTCCTCTCATCATTGATGCATGAGAGATTTACAAGCATTAATAGGAGTTAGGATGTAAATCCCTTGCTCGACAATAGGAGAGAATAACCTCCTTCATATAGATTCTGATGACCTATGAACTAAGGGTCAAGTGGGCCGTGCTACAAATTATCTGACAGCAACAGATGCCAAAGTCTTGGGAGGTGAAAAAAAAATAACAAAAAACTCAGGGCTACAAAATGCTCGGTGCATTTTCACAAAGAAAACGCAACAGCAGCTATAACTTCATGTGTCAGCCAGTGACATAGCCACAAATTATAAAGAAGCAAAACAAAGATTCTTCCTTGCCTGGCAGCAAACTTCCTTCTTCCTCCAGAAATATACAAAAGCAGCTCCAAAATAAATAGTCATCACAATTAACTACCTACCCAAACTGAGGGCTGCACAATAAATCTTTAAAGTTTTCAAGCGCATTTTCAGTGTAAGGGAACGTTTGTAGATTCAAGCAGCAGAAACCACAAAGTATGGCAATTCTGCAAATAAATGATGTTTTCATAACTCTAAAATAATCAGATTAGTTCTCCACTCGTTTACCTCAAGTTTTATACCTGTCTAACTCCATTGATTTCAACAGGGGTTTAATCTACACCACATCAGGTCTGTATCAGTCCTACATCAGTTGTAAATTGATCTACACCAGTTGTAAGTTAGAGGAAGATCACACCCAGTGTAATAGTTCACAAGCCTTATGGTTTGTTTTCACATCTGACTTTGTATTTTATTTTGAAATCTCGTGTTATTACTTTTGGCTGTTGTAGGTTTCTTCTGTCACCCCACAGGTGTGCAAGGTCCTGTGCATGCAGGGAGGAGATACAGGTCTGAACCATGGGGTTGCAGACCATTTCAGCTTTTATTTTCTAACCTCATTAAAAGCATTTTAATTTTTTGAACTGGATACTATTTTTGCCCAGAGAGTGGCGAAAGTCCCAAATCCTGCAGAGATTTTCACACTTGTAAAATGTTGCTGATAAGCTGTCTGTGGCACAACACTTGACATTACAGGAAGCCCAAACAAAACTCTTGGTGGAATTTGGGCTGGGTTGGGGCAAAGGTGGAAAAGAAAGGAAGAAAAGTGCAGGCATCATTTCCAAACCAGAGATTTTACATATGAGTACCCTCACTGGGGTGAGGAATGTCCCCAGAATCCACGTTTATTCAATGTAACAGGAGCCATTTCAAATTTTAATTCAGTGAAATGACTTTGTATAAGCTTGTTGGACCAGGCCCGTGATTACCAGATTCATCAATTCACAGCAATGATGCCTCAAAATGGAGCATAAGAAACAGCAGCATTTGTATGTATTCCCTAATTTGTTGAAAAATTGAACATTAATGAAGCTAAGGGCAGCATGGTAAGATACTGAAAAGACGCAAAGAGTTGTTGGTTCTCATTTATTTGAAGATGACTCATTTGGCAGAAACTTTCTGTGAAATTGCAGATGGCAAAGGAGGGTCTAGCTCCTGAGGCCAGCTGAGCAGTGAAATTCCATAGCATTTTGTTATTTCTGTCTAAACCCTTTTCTTTGTGCTTGCAAACCCCTGCGCAGGGAGTTTGAATAATATGAACCTACTTAGATGTCTCTTCCTCTCAAACTACAAGTCCGCAATTCTGGTATTAACTCAGGTTTGGTTTTGAGGCTGTTTCATCAACCCCCAAACAAACACCTTTGTTTCATGCTATGTTAAATGAAATGTTAATTAAAAGATCATAATCATCGCTCCCCTTTTCCCATGGAACCCTTAGACAAGAAGAGGCGATCTCTGCCTGCCCTTTGTATAATTTATGCAGGTAACTGAGGGGATACCTATCTTGCCTGGGTATTGTTTAGAATTACAGTTCATCGGTCTGGATTACAAGCACGGCAGAGACGCTGGACTGGGATGGGGCAGAGGTATAAACCGATGGGCAGGAGGTACCATGGGGTAGGGGGGGTGAACGAGGATACAGGAGCAAATGCTGCCTGATGGAAAAGCCTCTGTGAGGTTTTAAAGACAAAATGAGTGCACCTCGTTAAATGCATTTGCAGACATCTATACAACAACTGAAGATGTCATCTTCCATTTCATTTTAGCCTTTTTGTTCTCGAGGCTGCCATCAGCCTTGTTTTCCCTGCAGACGCTCTTGCAAACAAGATGCCAGATCTCAAGAGGCTTTCTGTTTTAGAACAAAATTTACAAATAAATGAAGGACTGTAAAATGTTTCAGTAGAAGGGAAATGAATAAATTACAGTGGCTCTGACCTGCTACTGGTTTTTGTTTGTGTTTGTTCAGAGATTAGCGGCAGGGGAAGCTGGAAATTTTTCTGTGCAGACATTATATTTTATGTGAGATAACACACATTTAAAATTACACCATCATCTTTCTTGTACTAATGTGGAGTTAATTGAAAGGCCCATTTTTTCTTCTGGTTTTAAAAGGGATTTATAGAGATCTGCACTGGCTTCACAGTGTTGCTGGAAACTTGAATGGCAGATTCCACTTTTCAGAGTTCATAAATCCTGTGGTTGCCCTGGAAAATATGCTGGTAGTCCATGTCGCATCTGAATCAACAGCGGGCTTTTATGTGGCAATAGAAAGTCTTCAAGCTGGAAGAGTCTTTCCAAAGGTGTTTCCTGTGTTGTTCATATTTACAGATACTGTGGAGAATGCAGCAGGAGTAGCTAGTGAATCACCATCAGTTTTGTATGCACTAACATGGACGTTCAAAAACTGCTGGCTATGTTCGCTTAACACCCACTGCACTGCTGCCATAAGATCTTAACTTATATTTTTCTTCTGAGAACAAACATATCTCGTTTTCCACAAAACCTTGGAAGAGTTGAATAAATTACGTCTGCACAACCAAGTGGCTGTTTCTGCCACACTGTATGGAAGCTTTATTCACCGTGGACTTGCTAAGATCTTTATTGTCTGCCCGTTGGTTCTTGCGAAGACTGAGATTTGTCTCCAAAGAAAACCCATTGGTATTTGAAGTGATCAGTAAAGATGCCCCTGTTTTGAACAATTGAAAGAATTACATGTATGTCTCATCTGACCGAAACACTCGTTTTGAATGGAATAATAATCAACCGACTTGTGTAATTTGAACCAAACCTTGTATCCAGTAGAGTGTAAATAGCAGCAGCATCATACATCAGGACCCTATGCATTTTCAGTGATCTATGAAATTTATATTAGCATTGGAGACTAAAAGTGGATGGGAAAGAATATACCACTCAGTAACAGTTTATTGGAGTACTGGTTAGAAATGAACCAGCCTGGAGTTATCATCTAAATACCTATATGTATGCATGAATAAAAATATATATGAATGTATATTTATGTATTGACTACATAAACACATATATGAATGAATGTATATAAATACATAAGAATGTATTTATATGAAAGCAGATGCACATGTAGAAACAAAATATATTGAAAGGGAAATCAAAGTAACCTGTGTGATATTTGGAATTAAGGAGAATCTAGGAAAAAGAAAACTGGTATGTCCAAGGAAGAAATAAAAAGAACAGGAGAAATGGTTCCATGTGTACACTAACAGAAAAAAAAAAAAAATCACATAAATTGATTTAAAAAAATAAAATAGAGGGTTTAGAGTAGAAGCCATGCCAAATTCTGTTAATTTGGTTCTTTTATGGAAATCCAGAGCAACTCCCTTAAGTTTGGCTAAGAATAAAATTGAGTGCTTAAATGGCAGTTCAAGCCAGGAATGGAAGCAATCTCTTTAAAAAAAAAGAAAAAAAGATGGTAGAGGCAAAATTACTAGAATGTCAAGTCACATATTGGAATGAATCTACAGGAGGTTTGGTTCGCATTAGCCCTCAGAACCAAAGAGGCAGAGTGGACTTGCTGACTTACAATTATTCCTTTTCTGGCCAAAGGTCCTCTGCTGTGAAGAGCACAGTATGTGCCAAGGTCAAGAGCCAACAATATCCTTCTTTGCAAGGACAGATAAGATGCAGAGCACACTGAGCAAGACTCTCCATCACTGCCTCACACAGAGCTGTTTCCTTTCTCTGCAGAGGAGTCAAGTGGTGCTGGAAAGCAGGACTGAGAAGGTAACCCAAGGCTGCAGGCTGACTTGGCTGCATGCAGCACTGACAGACAATCAGGTCTTGCCTTAAAGGTACGCTGGTCCACCTTCTTGTGGTTCTTAACGCATTTGTGCATGACTAAAGAGTTATAGCAGGTAACGTACTAATCGTATGCATTCCCGTGCCTTACAAATACTGTCAGTATAGGCTGGGACTATTTGCTGTCCCTTGCATACAGAGGAATATCAACTGCGACTTGGCAAGCAAATGCTAACATCTTAAGGCTTAGCAAATGGAAAATATGATCCGGTTCTTTCATCTGATGTTAGCAAGAGCTTGATTTATCTCTCATTTAACACATTCAAACCTTGCCTTTTTCAAAGTATCATGCATATCAGTTGAAGAGCAGCAAACCTTGAATCCATTTCCGTTAATTACAAATAAATTTAAGAAACATTTTAAAGGTTGAAAATGTATTTGAAATGATCTCTCGGACATCCCATTGGCCGTCATTATATGCACATAGCTTCCAGTAACAGCAACTAGTGGCCCTACCTACAAGTGTGAGACCCAACTTACAACACTTCAAGTAATGATTAATTTTGCTCATATTTGTAACATTCCCCTTTGCAACTTTGACATTTCATAAGATAAAGTGGAAGGTGTATATTGTTTAGTAAGTCTTGTTAAATAGATTAAAATGTGAAGTAAAGGCTTAAGTCCTTTCATGTAGCATAGATTCTGTTCAGACTGTTTTAGACCACGCACACTTAAATCTGCTATACATACAGAAAAATACATATGTTTCTAAAGAAGCAAACCTTTCTGTCAGTGAAAAGCCTGCCAGAAACAAGTCAGTTCAGGCAAAGATACATGTGCATACTTTGCCTAGGAGAAATATTCTTGTCACATAAAAATCCCACCATTAATCAAAAATCACATTATAGCTTCTGGAATGAAGTTTCCTTTACTACTCTTTAATAATAAGCCTAAGATAAGATAAAATTGGTAATTGTACCTTCTCTTCTGATAGAAGATAATACTAAAGTGGTATAGAAATTTGAGTTACAAGAATATATTCACCCTGCTAATAGGCTTCCATTATGTAGTCTTTACTGATTTATTCATTACACATTTCTCCACATATAGAAAAATTTAATTGAAAGTTACTTATTACATTGTTACAAAATGTTAACTAGAAAGTTTTCTTTAATCAAATTATCATTAATGCTAGGAGAGCTAGTTTATTTCAATAGAGCATTTATAAGGAGCAAGAATAACACAGGCATTGCCAACAATAGTTTTACAGCACTGTTTATTATGTGAACACTTTCAAGGACTAAACAGATGCCGTTGCAGCTTGCTGGGATAGCATAATACTTTATTTATATTTATGACTTTTCTTAATCAAAGTTTTAATGACATATGAAATGCAGGCAACGTATCTAATACAGTGACTTATCAAAGGAACGACATTACCAAGGATGGTAAGAGTTTGTAAAGTCAGATTCTGCCATGTGCATGTCCCGCAGAGGTAGGTGGAAGACAAGCATTCACACAGTCTTGGGCAGAAAAGCAACTTGGCATCACGTTCTCCAGGAAAGAAAGCAGGAGAGGGGAAAGTATACTCGAAGTTGTAGCTGTATCTCAGTCACTTTTACGTATTTTGCATTCCCTGAAGTGAGTTTTTATACCTCTCTGGTATTACTGTATCCCCTAGCAATAACATCACTCATACCCTTGGGAGAACTGAGGGCTCTTCTTCTAACTGGACCAGTATCCCATTTTCTGAAGTCCTACGCAAACAGAAAACAAAAAGAAATCTTTTGCCCTGAAGAAGTATAGGACAAGACACAAGAGATACTCACAGGTGGACACACTAAAGCAAAGGAAAATCACCAGGCAGGCAATGGCATAAGTGCACACAGCAGAAATTCCAATTCTATCGTATGAAGCATTATTTTGAATTAATTTTAGCTTTCAAGTGGATGTCACTTTTATCAAAAAACATGTAGGATAGTCCCATTGCACACCAGGTTTAATTCTCTCCAGCCAGTCTACCACCCAATGGCTCCCACTGCTGCCACTAAACATCTAAAGAAGATAAGTACAGACTTGTGCTTTTGCATAGTTGCTATGGACTGACAGAAACAGCCCATCTATAGGGTAGATCCAGGCACCCTCCTTGAGTTTTTAAGACATGTTTGCAAATATTTCCTGTGTTTAACAACAACCATAACTACACTGTAAACTCCTCTCATTTCTGATGGCACAATGCTCAAGAACTGCAGAAAAGTGAGTCATTAGGTACATTCATAATCTCTGTGGCTGGTAGAACCTAAATTTGACTCCAGCTCAACTTGTCAGTGTTTGTTTCCACAGTAAATTCAGTGAAAATCACAGAACCACAGAGCAGCTGGGAGCAGCTATTGGAGAAATACCTTGGGCAATTAAGGCACATGAATAAATGAGAAAAATGCTCACTGTAAGCTCAGAGACATTGACCTACACTTTCATTTAAAATAGAGATAGACCTCATGCCCTTGTTACTTCATATCGACCCTGAGATGAAGACACTGCTGCCCTTTAGTCTCTGTTAACCATTCTGGGGCCACATAAACGGTGATTTGAGATACATGTATGATATAATGATATGGACATGTGTGTTGAAATCTCCAAGCAATTTGCCATGACCTATGAAACAGTCACTCTGGGTCACTTCCAGTCTGAGTTGTAGGTAGGTGGATGTTCCCTGATGGTGCAAAAGTCCCATGCAAACCTTACAAAATCGTCTTTCGTGGTTACATGAGCACAGCGATACCCAGATGACTTTCATCCCTGCAGCGCGGTGCCATACCCAGCATCAGCCACAGCTGTATGGAGCTGTCACCCTCTGACAATTGCTGGTCTGACGGCAGCACAGAAACACAGTGTAGAAGACCTCAAGCAATGGAGGATTCACTAGCCTCATTAATCTGCCCCTGCACCCTCTTCCTAACCCCAAGGAAACATGAACAACCTTAGGAAGGATTTATAAAAACTACGCTAACACAAACTGGTTAATTACTTCTTTTACCTTAAGTTGATGGTTCCCTCTTGAGCTCCTTGCAGTAAACAAACCTGAATGGTGGTTATTTCTAAAGCTGCTCATACTCTGTGTGACTTGGCCTCTAGCCTGGAGCTCTGCTTTGCAACCAGCCCAAGAAATTACATAAGAAAACCACACATGCTCGGTGATGTTACCCAATATCTTCAGAGGGTTATAATCGTTTAGAGAAGCCAAATTCAGAATTGATGAGTAAGCATCGTTTAGGAGGCAGAGCCTTGCTCTGAGTTACACCCATCTGAAGGCAGCGAGTCAAGTTGCTTGCAAGTCACGTTTATAATGGTGCCCCTTCAGAGCAGAAGTTAGCCCAGGGAGGCTAAGCTAGAATAATTTAAAACTCTTTCCAACCCCTTAAAGCCAAATTCTTCCTTGCCTTAGACCTCCGCTGATGTCAACAGACATGTTGAGACTGTAAATCAGGCCAGAAGTTGGCCCTTGTTTGGTCCAATTACCCCATAATAAACTCCCTGAGGACTTCTGTACTGATGTGTAATTTGCATCCTTTCTCCTCTGAAATGGTATATTTATGTTTATAGATTGAGTTAGCAGTTCTAAGGGAGGGGAAAGGCTGCCTGAATCATTTACAAATGGGAAAATCCATATATTTGAAACTTGGTATGAAATATTTGCTTTTGAGCTGTAACCTTGTATACTAAGCTGCTGTCTAGAGTAAATATTTACAGCCAAGTTGCAACAAGTTCTAAGAATATGTGATTTTCTGAGTGGAAACACTGACACATAAGGGTGCGACTTTCTCCCAGTAAAACAACAAGTTAATTGTAGGTCTTGTAAACATTATCAAGTATAATCTTGAAATCAATTTTTAAATGTTCAGTAATGATTTTTAACCATCTATCAAGCAGCTGGTTTTGTGTCTGATTCCCAAGTTCTCAAACAGACAACTGTTTCCCTTTTAGTGACTTTGTCAGGCTTAACTTGGGATTAATTTGACTGCAGGTGTCAGATAAGCACAGTATTTTAGCAGCACTACCGAGAACCATGTGGGCAAAATGCAGAAGCATGAACGCACATTGGTCAAAACTTTGAAAGATTGATGGAAGTGAGTTATGCTGCTTAAATATCTTTGTATGTCCAGAAAAGCTAAACTTGCAAGTGGGATGCAGCTATTATTTTGCCATGTTCCCTATTAACATAGGTAACTGGTCAGACTTTTTTTAATAGCAATTTCTCTGTTGACGTAAAATCTAGCAAGTAACCTTCATAAATCATGCAGTGACAGCTGGTGTGGTTGGCCAGTGCTAAACATAACTGGACTCTTCTTTTTAAGCCTTTGCTTTTTAGGTCGCCTGCGTCAGCAGTGCTCTTCAACAAACATCTGCAGTTCATCTTATCGTTTGAAGATATATATGAGTTTCTCCATTGGTGTGGTTTTTTTAGCTTCAGCTTCTTGATTTGTCTGAACACCATCTGCTACATATAAAATTCAGAGAATTTGTGTAATGTGCATGCAGCGAGAAAATTTTAATTGTATTAACCTTTCTTTTTTGATCAAGATAACTTTTTGTATTCATCATCTCCTGATACATTAAGTAAAGCAAATAGACATGCGTAACGTACTATCCAGTCATTTTCTTTAAGATCTTCTATCTCTATAATACATTAATAGTTCAGGTACAAAACCAGTCTATTCCTGGTTTAAGAGTTATTTTAATGCAGTTTGAGTTATGCATCCAAAAATAGTTTAGCGGTAGTAATCTCTTTTACAGAAGAATTCTCTCATCTTATCACTCTGCACCTATGTATGTATTCTTTGCATCAAAACAAAACAAAACAAAAATTTAATTATTCCTGGAATTAATCCCACGAAGACAAATAACTTTGCAAAGGAGCTGGCTGCCAGAAGCCCAGGCTGAGCGGAACATATGTCATGGCATGAGATTGCCACAGGGTGGTAGAAGTAGTGCGGCTCCACATCCACACCAACACAGAGAGAGGAGAAGAAAAACTTTTGAAAGGACGAAGGGGGAATCACTTTCCAGTTAGTCTAAACAGAGGTATCAAAAATAAGGTTTAGCTCATGGTAAATCCAGATGGTTAAACATTTGACCCATATCTAATCCTTCTGCCAAGCGTGCACCACCGCCATCACTGCCGTCACAACACAGCACATGCACTTAAAATCACTTCAGTTCCAAGAAGCAGCACAGGTTTTGGAGAAAATTAAATCTTAAAGCATGTTGCAGAAATAGAAAACATAGTCTTGACGACATGTTATGACTCCAGCTTTGAGAGGAGCGGTATTATATATACTAAAAGAATTCCTTGGGACTGCAGCTTGCTGCTGTTTTGTGCATTTTGTTATGATAATATCACACAAAACATCGAGCAGCACTTTGATCTTAAAGGACTATTTAGCTAGGACCTATTTATTGTACTTAATCATTTAATAAAAGGGTGGGGGTTTTGTTCAAAAGAGGAGAAATGAAATTGAGAAATAGAAATCCTGCCTCTCTTGTAAGTCCTATGCATAGTACTGACGAGTCCTATAGCATATTGATTATTGCTGGTGAAACATAAAGGGGAAGGATCAAGTGACACGTATCAAACTAAATCCTTGGTTTGTGGCAACTATGTTAATGCCACTGATGTTCAGATTTACCTTCAAGGGAGGCTTACTTGAAACACAGAAGACTGCGCATTTGTATTAGAGAGAATATCAGATACACCTTGATACATAAAAAAAAAAAAAGATAAAATATTGAAGTAGGAAACATAGCATGTGTTTTATATAAATATAATACATAACTTCCAAGTACCTTCATGTTTTATGTTGGGATGAATGTAGTTGTGTTTAACTAAGAAACAAGGATGGGAGACGAATATCAGGCTCAAGACCTTCAGGTTATGGAACAAACTACATATTCAAAAATGGGCAAGGTTTATGTAGTATAGTATCATGTTTTAAACAGTTCATAAAAGAAGCCAAGTGACAACAGAACAGTGTGGATGATATAAAATAATGTAAACCTTCCTTCAAATATCAAGCTATTTTTTTTCTGCCTCGACTCACTTTCCACAATAGAGTGAGTGAAAAATCCATAGAGAATAAAACCAGTGATCCCTTTGAGCAAGGATACAAATTTACCTAGATATGTCAACCACACAGATTTATGGGACAAGGAGTTTTTCACCCTGAAGAAAGAAGCTTTCTTGTCAGTCATCTATAAAAAAGCTGAAAATAAAGCTCTCAGAGCTATTTTTATGTTTTAGGAATTGCAAGAAATTTCTGTTAGGGGTTGTTGAGGCTTTTTGTGGCTTTTTTTTCTTTAAGCTTTCCCATAGCCATGGAATAGCTCTCTTCATGGATGTATAAGAAACACTTGTGTTGTGCTGGTATTAATGGTATGATTTGTTAGTGTACTTTTATGTATGGAGTGTCTGCATCTGGTAAGGTCTACAACTGTACCTCCTTGACAGTGCCAGATGTTGTGAAGATAAAATACCTCCTGTGTGAGGAACTGCTGGAATCAGGCTCCATGATAGGTGTTCTTAATACAGTTTAAAAAGGCATCTGTCTTAAAATAATTTCAACATCTTACTTTTCTATTTATTGTTTTGTCAGATCTCTCTTGTTACTGGGGTAATATTTTAGTGCCCCAACTAACTTGATTTTAAACTTGCGGCTTCAGTTCCTCCCAAGTTGTTTTTGTGGTTTTTTTAATTCTGAAGCCACTGCCCTAATGAAAGGGAGAAAAGGAAGAAAAAGTTTGTTGTGGGACTCAGCTGAGGTTAATCAGATTGGCCCAATGAAGCAAAAAAAATTGGTCAGCAGGTATTTTTCAACCAGGTTAACCACAAAATAGCATGCAAAATAGTGAGTCCAAATTTAGCCAAGATTTGTTCAAAACATTGCAGCGGGGAGACAAGAGGGATGATAGAAGGCAGGAGAAGAGCCCCGCTTCACTATCATACCCCATAACTCACTGCATTGTCGACCTCTTAAAATAGTAATGATACTTGACCCTTATTAGTATTTCTGGGCAATATATGAGCTTAAGTTTCCTTGGGTGAAAGCTAATGCCTTAGACCACCCTTTAGACCACCATTCTATCTAGTTATAGTACATATTAACGTTATTCTTGGGTCATTTAACTTACTCCCAGTGAAGAGTGGAGAATGGTGCTAAGCTGTAAATCAGCTCTGTCCTGCAATGGATTCATGCCATAACAGATCATCTCAAAAATTCCAGCCTTGCCTGACCATGGTAAAGAGATTATGGTATGTAAAAATTCTGCTAAACATAGCTTGTTTCATTTTTGTACTTCTCTGCTTGTCTGTCTAGAGAGGAAAGGTTAGGACCTGTTATGGTGGACAGTGCACTGAAAAGGAATATTGCTATAATAAAACCCCCAGGCTAAAACTTTTACCATATGTGGTTAAACTCTCCATCCTTTCTAAAGGTGAGCTGCAGCAGCAAGGAAATTATTAAACAAGGCCACTGATACTGTGCATAAAAATTTTTTTTTAATCCTCAGGGAAAAAAAAATGAGTTCATAAATGTATTGTGCTTAAAAGGTATCCTCTGAGTGCCAGTGTTCACACCCCAAATGACAGTCTGAAACGTTCAGTGGCATTAGTCCATTTAACTAAATCCTGATTACTTGAGATGAATTCATTTAAAAAGCAAATGTAATACTCCCTCAGCAAATGTTTCACTAACTGTTTTTCAAAATCATAAATATTTTCTCCACACTGTTCTGGCAAACAATAATGTTTACCTTCAGCTTCCTAGAAAAGATTTACAGATAAGTCCCTAGTCTGTTTTGCAGATGTGCCTTGGTGAATTTAACAGTAATATATACTGTCATCACAGTTGTCTTCAAATCTTTGAAATCACTTATGCCTTTTACAATACATATTTAATTGAATGTCTAGCTAGTAGATATGTATATGTATCTCATATTTGTGGGTGGGCATGTGTGTGCCTAATACATATATTTAGCACTTAAACATGGTATGATGAGTGATTGAGAAATGCCTAGGAGAGAGATATTTTATACATGCACATACAGTTTGTAAATGTGTAATCTCCTGAAACGGCCAGGGACAGAGAGGAAAGTGGAGAGACATCTGCAAATTAACAAATCATCTATCTTTGAGGTCATTCACAAATTAGTTTTGCAGAATAAGATAGAACAAAAACGTAATTCTGACGAGCATTTGTTCTGGCTATTTATCACATAAAATTGTGTAACAATATTAGACACAGGAATTTTTGCTCAGTTTATTCCTTATAGTATTACCATGATTTCACAACTTGGTGCAGATGTTTCATGCTGAATAATGCCCTTTGGTTGACATTTGTGCTCTTACTGTCGAACTTTTAAGTAGCTGTGATGCATATATTCCATAGGAAGTCTATGGGGGGAAGAGGGGAAGGTAAATAAAACCTGTTTTAGAAAAGGAAACTTTAAAAAATCTGTTCCCCTCATGCCTAAGTGGAGGATTCTCCACATTTCACTTGCTATTTTTTAATAGCTACTTGTAATTTAAATTATTGCGCAGGAACACAGGCTTTTGAGGAAACCTGGATATTCTTGGGATTTAGTTAGTCTTTGAAAGTGTAAGCGCTTTCTTGCTGCAGTGAGGACGGCATGTCCCTCGGTTGAGATATATACTAAAATCTATTTCACATTGTACGTTTATTGCTAATTTTATTGCTTGAATAGAGCAAGCGGTTGTATTTATACCTCAAAAGGCTATTGTTGTTAAATTAATTGAACTGTTTCAAAGTTCCTTTTTCTCTGTTAATTATTCAAAAACAAAATCGAAAGTCTTAAAAGAGCAATTTACTTCTGAATTAAGGCTAAAGAGAATTTTATGTTAAGTAAAACACAAATTAATCTGCCACTGCAAAATGAACCTCGTTCCAAAAAATCATACAATCAGTATATTGATTCCCTCAACGCATATTTTTCATTTATTGGTATTATAAGATTGTGCTTGAGCCTCCAGCAAAAAAAAAAAAGGGAGAGAAAAATTGAAACTGTGCACAAGCATGGAACCTTAGCTTAGTTTTATCCTGGCAAAATATATTTTAAAAGTATCCCTTTATTTGGAATTAGTCACATTAATTCTAGATTTTTAAGTAATTTCTTTTCATGCTTGAAGCAGTATTAGATTCTTATTTACAAGCCTTTAGAAAATTGCCAAAGAATTTTCAAGAGTTTATACTAAATTCTTTATAGAATATATGAAAAGATATCTACAGAAAGCACAGTATACAAGCATTTTAATCAAATTCATAAATTTTTTAATTTGTAAGGCATGGTAGATGTTTGTGAATATGTTCCAGCATGAAACTTCAGTAGGCTTTGAACAAGTTTGTTAAGGATCAAATTCCCTACTGGCCTAACTCCACTGAAATCAGTGGAATTATTTCAGTGGAGAATTTGATTCTTCAATACCGTGTGCATTTTTCAAATGTGCAATAACATTATGCATGCCTTCAGTTCCTTATGTATACAGAGTAGATTGCAAAATTATATTTAACTCTGCTGCAAAAAAAAGGAAACAAAAAGAAAAGAAAAATCTTGTTTCTACTATTTTCTGAGGTTTTGGGGGCAGTTCACGTAAGACAAAATCCCCAGGAGGCTTAGTGCATATTCACTCTTAGGCCAGCATATCCAACACACCCTTTAGTCTTAGATTAAGGAATTAAAGCACTGCAAATGAATTTCACATCCAAAATCATTCAATTTGTCCCCTTTGTCTTCTAGAATCCTAAGCATATGGGACCATACTAAGTATAGCAAAAATAGCTGCTGCTATAATCATAATTAGTACCTATTAGCCCTGCCTAGGTGCAAAACCCCAGTGATGAGAACACAGCACAAGAACCTAGATAGAAGAGGATTTGAAATCTCTGTAGTACAGGATTGTTATTGCTGCCCTTGCAGGTTCACCAAATGCACAGTGAGTGAGAGGGAATTGCTGGGCTTGGGAACCAGGTCCTACGTGCCTTTCCCATACACACAAAGATGTACAGACTGAGATCTTTTTTACCTCCTTGCTGAGGCATTTCTTCTTGTCCGAATATGCTTTCTGCAAAAACCTGCTTATATGTTCCTAAATATTTTAAGAGGGTAACACTATTAATTTTTAATAGGTATTAAAATCTGTTTATCAGAATGCTGGAGAGATTTTTTGTTTTTCTTGGTCATACAGTGGATAGCAGCTGTTTTACATAGGCTGGAACAGCTATTTGGTGACCAACTTAATGTCTGAACTTTTTGCTGAATTATTTTGGTGGGCTCATCTTTGTTAATAAACACAGTTTAGATGCAGATTTCAGCCTCCTTTCCATAATATGTATAAGTTATAAGCAATTACAGATCTAAAGGACATTGTCAGTTAAAAAAAAAAATCTGACATGCAAATAGGAAATGAAGCTTTTCTGCCCAATGGTATTTTGAAAAATGCTTTTAGATCTAGAGTGAAAAAATATGCATATTTACATTGGCGAGCCGCAAGTCATGTTTTCAAAAGCAAAGATTCTAAATTGTGTGTGAAAAATCAGCGCGGACTTATATTTCGGCATGGAAAAATATGCCTCCTTATATAGGCAGCTTTGTATCGAGTGTAATTCACTTTGGCAGCACGTGGGCTGCCTGAGCAACAGCAATACAAGCCTGTTTAGATGGGACTGTTTGCACGATCAGGCATGGAGCAGGGGAAGTGAATTAGACCCCAGCCTAACGGGGTCGTGCAGCCCAGCAATGCAGCACAAGCCTTGCGCATAGTGCAGCGGTCATCCGATCCCCAGAAACAAAGGTCCCACAATCCCCCATACATGGGGGCACAGGGACCCCGTCCCCCCTGCACAAGTGGCACCGCATAACGCAGGTCAGCACCGACACCGATGAGGGACCTTCCAGCTCCCCCCTCCACCAACCTGGGTTGCAGCCACCGTATATCAAAAAAAAAGCACATCTCCCTGCCCAGGCTCAAACATTTGACCACTGCAAGCAGTTCTCAAAACTCTGAGGCTGTCATTTTGTTCAGGGCTTCACGTTATCCCTATTGACTTCAAGAATAAAATCAGGTGAGAGAGGTCATAAAAGTGAAGTCACGTGCGATAAGAAGAGTATAGATATCACAACCTATGTGTGAAGGAAAAGGGAACAAGGTTATGATCATTGTCTGAGGAGTTCTGTTCAAACAATGTAATAGAAAGATGCCCCCTTTAAATAAACATTAAACTTTTGCTAGAGGGTTACAATTTACAGTTCCAGCATGATCTTTTCAGGTGGTGTGAATACATTTAATATAAAGATGTCTATACAGCTTCCCAAACGCAAGGCATATCTTGCACCACAAGATCTGCAACTACTTTTTTTTAATCAATAGCTCATAAGTATTCATTGAAAGATACATTGGTATTCTACCCGCAAAACTTACAGGAGAATCGACACAACCATATTGAAATCAACATTTAACTTTGAGCCTTTTCTTGAAAATGACAAAATATTGGGGCTTTTAAAGGAATTATTAATTTATTACAAGGGAAGAATTTGGATATATGCTATATCCACTGCTACCAAATTTCCATGTAATTAACTCAGTGAAATCTGGTAAGAAAACAAGGCAAAACTGTGATTCCACAGCCAGGTCCATCACAAGCATATGCAAAGGGGACAAGGGAAACTTTACCTCCTAGTCCTCCCTTTGCAAAGAGCTGCCCAGCCCTGACCCTCACCCACAGTCTGCTTCTCCTGCAGCCAGCCCCTGCCCCTGCTGCTCATTTGCCGTCGGTTATCCGAGGATGCAGGTTAGCTGGTTACCTAGTTTTTCAAAGAAAAATATTTTTTAAAAGGTGCAAGCTTTTCTTTCTGCGTGTGGAAACCTTTTGATTACCATTAGAGAAATGACTACTCAAAGCCTAGATATAATTAAAAGATTGGGTGTATTTTTAGATACACTGACTGGTCTACATGCCTGAATATGAAAACATGTCATCTTCATTGAGATTTATTTTGCGGTTAAAATAATGCACATTTTCTCCAGAGTCATCTCTGTTTAATTTATTGCCTGCAAAATAGATTAATTTCATTCCCAATTTTTAATAATATATTGCACAAGCCAAAGGAAAAAAAAAAGTAGATACTGAAAGGGCAAAATAACTGACATGTTGCATACAGACCTGGATACCAAGTTCTGAAAGCATGAACAGACTTAGACGATTGTGCTATATTAAACTCAGTAATTCACAATTCATATGTATCTCTCAAGAAACAAAAGTTATTACAGTGCCTATTTTTTAATAAAAAGATACAAAGGTAAATGGAGATAGAAGGCCAAAATTGTTAAAGGAAGTATGGGAATTGACTGATCCTTTCTTGGCAGTGTCAGCTGAGGAAGAAAAGTGTCATCCACCCAAAATGAAATCCTCAAGCCTAATATCCCACTACTTGGGGATTTTTTTTGCCCCATTGTTAAACATTGGCTCAGTATCCCGTACCAAACAAGCCTTGGCAACAAGGTGAAAGCCCCATCTTAGATTAACCTATCCACAGTGAAGAGTCTGCGTAAGAGCCCTATGCAGCTCCCTGCACCCAGAGATGTTTAATTACTTATGCAAAACAGACCCGCATGGGAAGAGGTCGGTGGGAGCAGCCCTGTCCCAGCCTTTGGGCTCAGAAGCTCCCCCAGGAGCAAAGCCCAGAGGTCCTCGTGCGCCCAGGGAGAGGAAGGAATTGAGGTCTCTCTTCCCTGGCTCTGTGTTTGGGCTAGTGAGTAAAAAACCCGACTTGACAAGCCATCCCTCATTTCCTTATTTATTTCTTCTGTTTTCTCTCTCAGCTCACTCAAAAACCTCCAACCAGACAATTCAAAATAATTAAATCTTAATCGTGAAGTCACTGCAAGATAACCAAAATGCATTTTTTGGCTAATGTATTCCTTTCAAAAACAGTTTGCTCTGATCTATCCAAGGCTGCCTAGCACGTGTTACTGGGCAGCTCTTCTAGTATTGAACAAAATAATTTGGAGGCGGTTTTCAGCCTTGCCCCGTACTTCCCCGAGCAGATCCTCCTCCCAGGTGCTAAGCTTTCTGCTACCCAACTCAATTTGGCTGGTACGATGGATTTTTTTTCCACTGCTTCAGAGTACTGTACTAGGAAAAGTCAGCTGTGTCCCTTATAACTTCAAATATCAGAAGTGATCTCTGAGGTTGACTTATGCCAACAAGTGTGTTCTAGAGAGACACTTATTTGGCAGCACTGTATCACCAATTAGACGAGGAAATTTTGCCTCAAAAATACTGTTTTCTGTATCACTCCGTGTGCAGTTCATTGCAAAGGAGTGTCTTCATGCACTGGATATTCTCCATGTAGCTGCATTGTCCAAATGATTTGTTACTTGAATGATATATTTCCCCAATGGAATAAAATGAAAATATACAATACCACAGTAATTGACATAGTCCAGGATTTTGCTGCATTGTCATGCATTATAACTGTATATTCCTATTCTGCCCATGGAACTTATTCTAACATTAGGGTTTTAAAAAAAGGAAGGAAAAAAAGAATAGAGGAAAAAATCATGTCTATTAACCATTTTCCTCTTTCTTCCTCTTTCCCCCTCAGACCGAGGATCCTCAATACCATGGCGCACACTCAGAGCAGGTCACTGAGTGGAAGCAAGTAGGGGCTTGGGGACTTCAAGAGCTGGCTATGAGCTGTGCTGATCTGCCCATGTGGCGTATTTTGGCTCAGTGCACCTGGTGACTACCATCTGCTTTATTTAACTATATAGTAAGAATTTGGTTAAACCAAAGAAAACAAAATCCTGATGTGCATTATGGGTTCTGCCTTTGGTTTGTTTGTTTCTTTACAGTTTGAACCAAACTTGTGGGAAGTGATTATGTTTTAATAGATAGATTTTTGGAGTAGGTTTTGGAGGGATTTGCAGAAATCTTTTAAGTGTGAATATGAAGTTGGCCACAAAATTCAGGCATGGCTCTGGATTTAAATTTTCCCAAAAGATGGGAGGTAGGCTATTGGTTTGGGTCTGGATCTCATTCAAGCTGAGCATGATTCAAGCTCCTTGTAACAGATAACTCCTTTCTCCTGAATTTCAGCAGCAGGCTTTAGTACATCTACCCTGGGTCTCCTGAACCAAACTCAACTTGAATCATGGTTTAATAATGACAAACGTCCTCTAGTAGCTGAGGTGTGGCCATCAAATGTGGTTATGTATTTGTACAACATTAGCACTGAAGATCTGACTTCATGACCAATGTATTGACCCAACATACTCGCTTCTTTCATGTAGAGTGAGGTCTTCTCTTTGTTCCAGAACCTGTGAGACCATGCTGTATATACCAGAGCTGCCTGGAAAGCTATTGTCATCTAAAAAATGATTGTAACATTTCCTTCCTTTCATTCATACCTACCTCTTTTTTAAAAACAGAATCTTTGAAACTCTTTTCTTCAGACTGAAAAAGCTCTTAAATCTGCAAAAACAGAGCTCTTTATTCCTGGCCACTTAAGGTTAAGTATACACTAACCTGGTTTGCACTCTTTTAATTTTTTTTTCCTTTTACAAGTGTATTACTCAGAAACCATCAGGTTAGCAGAAGCATAAAGACTGACATTCACTCACAAACAAATCTACCAGGAGTACACAACATTGCAAAACTCCCTTCAAGGCACATGGAGGTACCACTGTCGGGAGCATGCCACCTCCAACCCCATCCACTCTTCAGCTCCCTACCTGAAATGGCTGCTGACTGATGTGCCGATTGCTTTGTGTTTTGTTTTGGGTTTTTTTTAACTTGTCTGCTAAAAGCTGGACACAGGTGCCTGACCTCGCATGGGCCACAGAAGAGTTATGGCAGGGGAACGGCATCCCATGCCTGGCATGGGCTCAGACCAGCAGCACAGAAGCAAACATCTCCATTAGCACGTTAACTGCCCTATGAGTCAGGTAGTCCAGCCGGCAGCCTCTTCCCATAATTGTTTGTCCTCTGTAATTAATTAAAGATGAACTGGCAAATAAACCCCACACTCCCAAGTTTTCAATGCGTTCAGCATCCAGAGCTGGCAGCTCTTCTCCACCAACTCCCTAATAAATACCATCCATAGGAGTTTTGTGCATAATTTCTCTGTAGACTCAGCTCGGGCTGTACTTGCAATACAGTTTCCAGCTGTTCAGCTCCAATTTGTGCGATGAGCAAAAACTATTTATGAAGCTTCAGGAGCAGTTTATAAATAGTCACATGATAAATAGTGGGTTGTGCTGTGTGCAAGAAAATTCGGCAGAGATGTCACCACAGAGTATATCATTGCTTATTAGGAGCTAAAAGGGGCCTCAGAAATGTTTCCCAGCGTGGCAGCTTTCTGCAGATCGGTACCCTCCTGCGCAGGCAGGACCACAGCAGATCTCCCTGCCGGGCTTCCCAGCACCTGGGGTGGTACCGGGGATGGCACGGGATGTGGAGCAAGGAGGAAAGCCCGCATCCCATGGCCATGGGGTGCAAGTCACTATGGCCACACAGGGAGCCCCAGTGTGCCTGCAGAGCATCCCTGTGACCCTGCCACCCGGTCCCACCCCTGGACCTGGAGGGGCCACCTCCATCCTGGTTCACTTGAGGAGCACGCAGCCAGTCCCGTGCTGTGCTCATCCTGAGGGTGCCGGGAGGTTTCCTTCCTCTGCAGCACCAGCTGTGTAAGGGACACTGAATTTAGGCCACAAAATCT
>VYZV01000530.1:7602-43973 GCA_013401275.1 Pandion haliaetus | reverse complement strand
TTTTTTTTGCATAGGCCAGCAAACAGCCATCATCTGGGAACAATGAGAGCTGTCAGGATGGGGGAAGGGAGCCGGCCAAACTGCAAGCGCGGGCTCGAGAGCCGATGGAAAGAAAGGAAACACTCCTCAGGAAAATTTTGCCCTGAAAAAAACCAAACTTCATTAGCTGAAAATGAATGCTCAGTCTATTGAGATGTGCCCTGCACCCGGAGAGCAGAGTAGCAGGGACAGGTGACCTATTTTCCTTGGGGAGGAAGGAGAGGTTGCTCTCTATCGATCCCACCCTTCCTCTATCAGTTTATATATTAGCTTCTACGGCCTGTGGAGGAAGCAGCCAGTAATGGAATGAATCATTCACAATGAATAAATCATCTGACTAATTTAGCTTGTTTTTCTGCTCATGGCTCTTCCACGAACAGATCACCATTTCCCCAAATTTATTCATTATTTAGATTTATCTCATAGTTTTGGGGTCTTTTTTTTTTTTCTCTACATTTTTCACTCCTGCAAGTTAGCAGAAAAAGCTATTAGCTCAGTTATGACCAGACAGATGAGTTGCATAAGGCTGTTCCTAGCCCCGGACTGGATGAGCTTAGCATGGCTGTTGCAGATATTTGCATTGAGAAACAGAATGAAAAATTGAATTCTATAAACAGGTAAAGCCAGCAGAGTCCAAAATTCAGTTTCTACAGATGCACACCTCCTTCAGGACAGACCCTCCCAGCATCTCTGTAACATACCCATAATGCCAGCACAAGTGAAAGAAAAACATAAGATTGTCAAGATTAGCGTAAGCATTTTTTGCTGCATGTGTTGATTCTAAAGCCACAAGGAACCATTAGATGATCTGGTCCAACCTCCAGCACCAGTCAGGACATAAAATTTCATCCAGTATCTCCTGTATTGAGCCTGATGACTTGTATTTATCCAAAGCATACCTAAATCAATCTATACCATATTCTGGCTAGCAACCATCTCAACAAGCAGCGTATGTGGGGTGATGTCACCTAGAGGCTCACTTAGCTTTAGGTCTTGCTAAAATGATGGTAAAAACAATGGAGAAAGGTGCGGTGCTGGATTGGGACAAGGTCTGTAGGATTCAGACCCCACGGTCAGCATCGAACCGGATTTGGGAAGCCTGGTGTGTGCTGTGGCAGCTGCCTCCTGGCATGGATGGAGGGTGCAGAAGGGGAGGCAGCCACAGGCCTGAGGGCTGTGGTGGGACTGGGGAGATCTTCTCTCTCCAGAGATGCCTCTTCCCCTAGCAGAGCAAACCAGCGAAGCAAAACCCTGGTGGCTTCAGGCCTCAGTACATGCCCGTATTTCTTTCAACTTGTTGTTTTCATGTGTTTATGTTTCTTTGTTTGCCCTACTTGAGAGCGCTGCACCCTTTCATGAAGATTTGACATACACAAAAGAACAAGCCAGGAAATAAATGCTGCACAAACTAAAGCACCACCTGCAGCACAAAAATGCCAGGCAACTCCCACACACGGCTTCCCCCACCCACCACATCAAGGGGGAGGCTTGGTGGCAGAGCGCGGTGCTCTGTCCGTTAGCAAGCCCCAACACCGAGGTGTCGGGCAGGGAAAATTCCTGACTCCATAGAAAATAGGGAAAAGCTCCCATCCTTGCACCACAGGAACTTGAGGTCAAGTGCTTCCCAAGCAGTCTCTGCAAAGAGAACTGAGAAAAGAAACAGTATCCTGCCATGCCAGATCTGAAGCTAAGCAGTACTGGTGAGTCAAGTTTTACATGCAAGCTAATTGCAAGCTGATGCAAGCTGCAACTTCATGCTTCTCTGCGCGAAGAGCTGCCCAAGAAGCGCGTGCCCGCCTCCTGCACAGCCGCCACTTGCTGAACAAGGGCAGACCCTCCTAAAAGCTATTTCCTCGCCAATCTGGGCTCAAAATGTAATCACTGTGAGAAATGGCTGCAAGATTCAAACTGGTCAGAAGCTGGGCTCCTCCTGCCAAGTTCTGAGGAACTGGCCCACAGCCAGGTAATATTCAAAAGTAGACACGATCCTTCCTCCTCTCTCCTCGAGCTACCAACAGATTAAATGTCCAGTGTACTGACTTGGCCAAGAGGTTTAATATTGTTACAACAAGGACATACAGTCTTCTGGGAAGTACCCTTCTTCCAAGCCCTTGTCCTAGCCGGTAACCTAAGGCTGCAAGCCAGCCGCTGACATTTCCTATCCGAGTGTAAATCAGGGCTCAAAGATGTGACTTAGATGGAAGCAAAAGTGGATGTAGCTCAAAAGAAAGACAGAAGAGGAGATTAAAAGCTACTCTAATTTACACTACTAATTGCAGCAGCATCTTAGGTGAGGTAATGGAAACCATGTGTAGCTGTGCCACCTACGGTGTGATCAGCCACCACTGCCCCAGCTGCAGAACAGATCTACCTCTGTGCACCTGAGGGTGCAAATGAGAATATTTTAGAATAGTAGCATGCCATTTGTGCTGGACTGAAATGAGAGGGCTTTTTCCCCAGATTATACCCTAGCCTGAAGGAAAAAAGAGATTTCTTATGTATCATATGTATACGTATATATCTATATCTATATCTATATATGGAGTGAATCCTGAATAACACTTCAGCTTTTTAGTTAGACCTTTTCTGAATTTCCAACTGTCTTGTGTAGACAAGCCTTGAGACTAAACCCAAAAAATTCCAGAGGTCAAACCCTGTTCCTGACTCAGTCTTTTCTTACATCGTCTGACCAATCAGTTCACCTGGTTGCTCCTCTGTTCCTCCAGTTTCAATAACTTGCAATGTGCTATTTAACCATCCTTTATCTTTTCCTGTTTAAATGCTGTTAAGGTGGTTTTTTTTTCCTAACAAATTCATGCACTTGTTTACTTGTTTTCCCATTCCAGTTTAGCTTTTTCCTCTGTTGCTTCTGGGACCCATCCTGTTATGGCAGGATAAATGACAAACCCAGTGCACACAACTAGGTGTGTGCCTTCAACACTGAAGGGATGGATGGGCGTATGGACGAGTTATGAACAAGCCACCATTGCAGCACAGCAGCAAGCCACAGGAACAGCCCAGCTACATGCTCTTATTCCTCAGTAAATACTAGGTTACTGAAAGCAGCTTAGCCTCCAAAGAAAGGAGTAGATTTAAGATGACTTAAATCAGGACTCCACATGACTTAATGACTTGCTTCTCCCTCTGTTTTCTGAGAACACTGACAGGAAGAAAAAGGGAGGGGAAAATCCTGAAGATTCTGAATTAAAATACAGTTCTAAAGATTTTTTTCATCAGACTTTAAGTTTTCATTTTTTATTTAGGAGGAAGCAGCTAAATATTGCTATGCAACTGTTTACCCGTGTCTAATTTGGTAGTACATTAGAAAGACTTTCAGCCTAATACTCTTGAGTCTATTGTAAATACTCAAACATTGCAGTCAACCAGACTGCTAAAAACAATTTAACGGAGTTATTGGCAAGAGTGATCTCAGATTTGCTAAAAGTCATGTCTATGTTCACGCATGCAAAGCAGCACATTTTCACTTACCAATCTGATTGACCGGTAAAAAATCTTAATGCAAAATAAAGCTACTGACATACACTGAGTGTGTGAGAGTGTTCTTGGCTGGGTCTTGTAGGCGCAAAGAACATCTAAAAAGTCTGAAGACATTTTTGAAGTGCTCTCAGAAGTTTTTCTTATGACATAATTGAAAAAAGGGTCAGTCATGGTTACAAAATGAATGCTTCAAAGCATCTTTGGCAGTTTTGTAAGATGAAAATAAGCTCATATTTTAGGGTGCTTTATGGAGGAAATAAAGGACTGTGTTATTTGGGGTATTCTGGAAATTAATGACAGCAAAAGAAATACTTAAGACTAGGGCAGCTTTTTAAAAAGTTATATTGAAATGTTTAAGGTCAGGTTAGTCGCAAGATCTGAGACATTTGGGGTTAGGAAGGACTGTTGGCCTTTTCTCTGATCTGTTCATAGTATTTCCTATATTTTTTCCCCTTGTATACCCTTTTGGTGATATAGAGAGAACTCTTGTCCTGTGTTGCATAGATTGAAGTGATGCTTCTGGTAATGTTTCTGCTGGTGTAGGTGACATGAAATTTTTACAGCAAAAGGTCATGAATTAGTGAACTTTATGCAAATAATACAAAATTTCAGAAAATAATTGCACAAAGACTAATTCACGAGCATTTCTCCCAAGACCAAGCTGCCTGTATGTTCAGTTAAAATATAAGTCATGGAGTCATTTACAATACACCATTCTTGCAAAAACTCCTTATTACTAACACAGCTTTGGCATTAACCTTCTTAGCAAACTTAGGGCCATGCAATGTATAGCTCATTATACCTGGAAGCCATTCCTACCACTGTCTTAATTAGATGTATTTTGAGCAAGTCTAACTGATACTGACCTGGACGCTGCTATGGGAACTGAGCAGTTGTCTGTACTGGGTTTCTAACTTCAGCACTAGCGTGAAAACTTTATCAAGATGGTCAGAGTTACACACCTACAGAAGAAAATTAAATGATCCAGTTTACCATTAACATAAATTTAGGATGTCCTGGGTATTCACTATTCTATACCAACCAGATATCTATCTCAAAGCTGGCTGTAATATAATATGTCAAAGAATTGTTTTTTGAGTTTGGAGAGAGGACAGATTTCGTTACAAATGTCCAGAGATTCAACTTACAGTTTTGTGACATGACTAACGTGGATAAATTAAGGGATTGAAATATAATGTACTTTGGTGGCTATAAGCTGTCTGGAAACAAACTCCAAGTGTGGTCAATGATACTGTGAAATCTTCCTGGTGACCAAAGTCATCTGGTGGCTTGGGTCACCTCCACCCTCACTTTCACAAGCAGGCATTTCATGAGCTGTTCTGTTCATTTGCATCCATAAATCTCATCATGATGGTGAATGCCGGCATGAAAAGTCATAGCTATGTACTAAGTGTTAGCTTGTTGTTTGATACCTGGTCTTGCCATGTGGGACAAAGATGACGCTGCATTTGTGAGATGGTCTAGAAGTTTTTGCATTTCTTTCAGTCTCTCCATCTTAAACTGATTTTGCTCAAGCCCTGCTACACATTGTTCTTATCAATATAAATGCTGCTAAATAGTAGATAACAAAGATGCATTGGATCCTTAGTATTTCAGACATGATGCCGTAAGCAATTTATGCATTACAGAAATTAGTAGATGTATCTAATGTCCTCTTGCTTATCTTGCCCCGTGCTTGTCTTTATTCCCATGTGTCCCATTGAAGGTTTTCAACCAGAGTGACTCAAGTCCCATACATCTTTTGCCTCTACAAATCAGATGGTCAGTACAAGATGGATTCCCATGGGACCTCCTGAGGGCTGACACGCTCATTTCTCCCAGGTCAGCAAACATTCATGGAGATCTCCTGCACCCACAACTCCTGCCTCTGCCAGTGACCAAGGCAGACTGGACGTGATTAAAGAAGGTTATGCCTCAGCTGATTCTCCTGCATTGTCATGCCCTACCAGCTATAAACCATAAGTAGCAGCAGCCCAAGAAGCAGCCCTTGGCCAGACATCACTCACATATCTCTAACTACAGCATGACCACTTCAGTCATTACCTCTTTATATGAGGTCATATAAGATCAGCTAATGTGCCTGAGGTTTTCTTAAGGAGAGCTCTTTCTAGTGCTGAGACTTCTGCTTATTCTGAATATTTTTTACCCCAGCAAGATTTCTTGGTAGCTTCATATTTGAGAAGGCTACTGCTTTTGCCAAGGTGAAGATTATATTCCCAGCTGATTCTAACCAAAATAGTTCAATACCAGATATGAAGCATTCTCTCAGCTTTTACTTTGCCTCTGGCCATAGTGCTTTACGGTGGTTTAACTGCAACCCCAGAGATCCCATCGTACGTTTCACCTCCTTCTTTTTGTGAAGCACATCTTGAGGCAAGTGAATAGGCTTAGGGAGTGACAGGACACCTCCTCCATTGTGGCCGATTAATACAGATCAGTACTATTTCTCCTTTGATCTGCTTTATCTTCCAGCAACCAGATGTAGGCTCCAAAACAGCAAAAAAATGTGCATCATCCCATTTAGTCATTATGCCATTTAGTCAAAGTGTTGTCTTTGGGCAAACCTTTGATTTGCCCATAGGTTCTGAGTCTGGCAATAGGTTCAGTTCTGGGAATACGCTTTCTCTGTTCTCACCTTACTCTTCATCCTTTATAATTATGTTTTCACTGTCTGTAATATTTGAAGACCCAAGGTCTTTTCTTCCAGTTGACATGGGTGTTTTCTTATGCCTTTCTCTGCTAATTGTTTTACAGAATCATACGACCTATTCCAGTATCCACTTAGATATCTCTCAAGAAATTGTCTTAGTCAATTAAATTAGTGTCCTTAATTAGGCCATATAGTTTGGAAGGCATTAGTGACATGGGAACTGGGTGTTTCTGACTGATTACATTAGTTAGAACAATTTAGAAAGCAAAAGCAATGTGAAACCAAACTCTGTGCTGGTGGGAGGGAACCAAGGAGTGGGGGAGCATCTATATTTGCCTGATAACATTTCCATTGCTGGGCATGCTGACACACTCTGCTGCATGTATCTTACACCAGCAGTGGCTCCGCTCTGCAAAGAAACAGCTGTGATGGCTTTAGAGATGCTTAACTGATAAAGCACTTTGGGGAATCTATCATCACATGGAAAGAGTCTGGTAATAGCTCTTCCTTCAACTTGTTAGCTGCAAATGAAGCAATTACTTTGTTCTTCCTTTCCACTGGCATTACAAGATCAGATATACTGTACTTAGACTGTCATCTTCCCCAGTGTATTATTTTGGATTTCTCAATAGTACTGTAGTGCTTTTTGATGTTTCTGATACTGCTATTTTGCTAGATACACAGGCTCCTCCCTCCATCTTATCGCATGCACACCCTCTCTTTCTGTATTTGTATTGTGTCTCTATGTCTTTTCATGCCAAAGCAAGCCAGCTCACTAAATGCAGTAATGCCATGGTCTCCAGATCCTCACTTTAAATATGCTTCAGCCATGGTGTCCTTTTTAAACACTGATTTTAGCCAAGCTTTTTCCTAATTTTAATTAATGTGAACTACTTTGTTCCAAAACAGCTCAGCTTCCTGATTTGTAAACTGTTCTCAGTGTCGTCAAATTTGTCCAAACAACCAGTTCCATACTATTCCATCCTCCCTGATCACTCTGTACTCTTTTAGCCAACAGATCTCTCCTGAACACATCTTTTGGTGGTTTAGTTCTGTATTGCCCAGCACACATGTCCATGATGAACCACTCACAACTCAGCCATCCCCTGAACTCACACCCCACCTGGCCCGGCATGGGAAGTGGTGGAGCTACACAGGCATCTCCTCCTGCTGGTCACCAGGAGGAGACAGGGACCCTCTTCTCCATGTCATCAATGCATACAACACAGGTGAGTTTCTTCATACAGCCTAAGGATATGCAAGGAGAGGACCCAGCTCAGTAGTCCTTGCCTTCCCAGCTGGAAGGTGCATCTTCTCCACCTGCCCATCTCCTTGCTCACAGCAACCATGGCTGGACAAGCTCAGCAGCAGCTCAGCTGGTGGTCACCTCTCAGTCACTCACAGTGACAGGAGCAACAGCACATGTCTGAAGCATGGTGCCCAAGCTGCCCAGAGGATCTGGGGAGCAGAAGCCAAGATATCCTGCACCTTTGTACCGCTTTCCTACGCCTAATGCAAGAAGCTGGCACCATCTTGGTGATAAAATATCCACTGTGATTGCATTCATGTAAATCAGGCTAAAACACATTTTCAGATCACTCAATACCCATGGAAGTAAGAAAATAATTTCCAGCTTTTTTTTTTTACCATAAATATACCTGGAAGACAAAAGCCAGGCATCAGCTGTTTAAGGAGGGCAGAAGGAATACACTATGCATTATTGTGCCAGGGAGGCTCACAAGTGGTTATAAATTCTCCAACAACCTGGCGTGGATTGTTTTGAAGATTGAAAGCTCCGCTATCCAGAGATCACTCTTCTCCGTTCTCTAAGAGGATTTCTTAAAAAAAAAAAAAACTTGCCGAAAGCAGCTGTCGGCTAATGTAACACACAGCACCACTGTAAGAATGGATCCATGAGCCCTGGCAAAACTGCAGTCCTTGTCAGTAGCCATGAATGAAACTGTCCCAGGGAATCTGCAGAGCAAGGCTGCGTATTTAGGAAGCTCAAAAGAGAATCAAAACAAAACCAAGTGGAGCAGGAAAAGCAACGCAGACATGTCAAAGGGCTGCCCACATGGCTCAACCAGAGGCCGACCTAAAGCCACTGCCACACAATTGCTTGTGAAGCTCACAAAGGAGCCAGATGCTCCTGTCAAAATTATACCTTCCACAAATCAACATGGGAAACCTGCCACCATTCTGCCTAAAAGGAGGAGATTTGATACCATTTTCTTGACTAAAATAATATCTTTTCAGTGAATTAGCTGAAGAAAGAACAAGAGCTGTTTGCTTTGGACAAGTATATTTCCAAGCATGTCACCCCCACAAAAGATCTTTCTTTTGCTCTACTTTCATGAGACCCTGAAAGCAAATATCTTATGGATATGATCAGGCTGGCTCCACATCTCCAAACAAGGCAAGGGAGCTGGTGGCAAGTGGGATTCTTCCGTTGCTCTGAGCTAATAGATATTAGGAAGAAAAATGCAGTTCTTGTCTTGGCTGGCTTTGAAACGTACTTAACTTTTCATTCACAACATGCTGCTTATATCCACAAAGCTCAACAAGGCAGTGAGTATCATTGGCCTGTTTCAAAGGCAAGAGGAAAACACGTTACCCAAGGTCTCACCACACATCACAGCAACAGGGGTACAGACAACAAACCCGAATCTCAGCCACCAGGCCACATCACCCCAGTCCTTTCCACAGTGTTTTAAACACTGATCAAAATTAAAGTTAGTAGAGGGTGTGTCTGAATCAGCTCATAGTCTCACAGCTTGTCCTCATTCTCGGATTAATTGTTCTAATTAGCTACTCCACAGGCAAATATATGTTGATTCTTTCTTCATCTCAGACTTGGGGCCAAGCATGATTCAGAAAAATAAACAGCTGTGACTTCCTCTCAAAATTTGCCACCCATCTAAATTGTAATCAACTCCCAGTTTGTAACAAGGGCGAGGAAACTCACTGAGTGTTATTGGGTGGTTTTCTTCTCAACTTTTTAATTTCAGAAGAGGGCCATCTTAATAAAGCATATAAAATCCCATACATTACAGCACGCAGAACTGCATTCTGCAGCCATGTTGAGTCTGTTCAAAACTCAGTACGAGAACAGGAGGAGACGTTGCCAACTTTCCAGCCTCAACTTCTTGGAGACAGGAAAGTCAAATAAGCTCAAGGCTGGCCTAGGAAATTTTGATGGGACAAATTATTTCAAATGAAAAACTCAGACTTGTACACTCTAATTCACAACATAGGAAAGGGGATTTTTGCACAACCTCATCTCAACTCTTCTTTATATTTTTAATGATTTTTTCAAGATTAAAGTGTTTAGTGTGGGAAAATTTAGCAGTCACTAAGTACAATATCTCCCACATAGTGTGCTTTGTGTCTGTATTAACTATAGATTAGATTGCATGGGCAGTGCACCTACCTCATCTCTGTTAATAAAGTGCATATAGTTTAACAGATAACTAATGACAGAGTCATCTTCCCAGCTTTGCTATGTGCTCTAACAATTCCTGTCACTCAGTTGTTTATAACCTCTTATGCTGCTACAAAGCTGCACCTTGCCTTCCAGTGGCTTTTGCACTTGCCAGAACCTCCATTAATTCTCCAAATGGGAATGAGGCATTAACTGCCAAGTCTGGAAATAACTAGATGAAATGATAATTGTCTATCTTGACAAAATTATAAATGTTTGATGAAGAAACAAAGACAGTTTGATGATAAACATAGATGATGTAAAGAATTACAAAAACTTGAAAGAGCAAAATAAATTGTACCTGTCAATATACCATCGCTATTAATGTATAGCTCACATGGGGCTTATTTTTATGGCTCCTTTGTATTCATGCTATAGTATTTGTCTTGTGGTGGCAAGAGAGAATCTAATGTTTTATAAGCTAAATAAATACTAAAATTTGAACTTGAGTAGAAACTTATTTAAGCTGTCAAATATGACCTCAAATGGTCATTACCTTGTAAATTATGAGCACCTTAAAAAAATTAAACTCTAAATTTAGATTGAAATTTAGGGGGGAAATGTCTTACGTCTTTTCATTCAACATCTAGTAACCTTCTAATAATTTCAAAGACTATCACTGGAGCTCTTATGGACTGAAATTGCCTACTCTTAGTTGATCATTTAATTTTTTTAAGTTTTTACTTTTAAAATAACAATGGAGAAATAAACATGGAAAGATATTGTGCAGTGAAAACGGTGTATGGCTATTTGTAAGAACAAAAAGATTTCCATCAAGGTTCATATGTGTTGGGAAGGATCTCTGTTAATTAAAAACAAATCCAGAAAATTACAGCTGAACTGAAGAGTCTTGCAAATGCTTTTCATTTCAAAATCTGTTGATAATTACAACACAACTGCAATTCAGTTAATCTTGTAAGGGAAGGACAGGCAAACAATATAACTGTTGGATGGTGAATAGATAGGTAGATAAACACCTAAAAATGAGCAAGTTATTCCCAGCAGAGGTAAACAGGAGCAGATTAGAATTGAAATATTTCAGCAGAAGCTAAGCATGTCCCTGCCAAATACAATTTTTTAATATTAACTCTGTACTGCCCAAACATAGTCTCTCAAATCCTACACAATTTATTTGCTGGAATAAGGTCTTCAAAACAACTTGTACATGATAGATGTAAAGGTATCTGCGCAAAAGTGTGTCGCTACATTAGTTTAACTTTTATCCATAGTTCCCATCTATACTACTTCTGTCTTATTTAGTAGTTTCAAGTGATTTCTATAAAGAAATCATGTCACCTCACTTTTTGCTAAGGGGTCCTGCACATATAATGCAAAGAGAGTATGTTACAGACAGTTTTTCATTTGCATTTTCCTGCTTAGTCCTTTTTTTCATCTGCTGTAGCAGCGTGTGTGTTCCTGGGCACATGGATGTTTGCACGCATGGCAGTGCATGTGCAACATAAGAAGTTCCGAGGCCGGTTGGGAAAGGAGCCGGTGGCGGGAGCAGCACCAGTACCACTGTCTGCTTTCCCAAGTGTGGCACTGCTCTCTTCTGCTTCCACAGATATTATTTACCTACATCCCACACAGTAATGCAAGTTTATGCACGCTCATAGACTCCTTTGCACATTCTGTATTAACTTAGCATTTTATTGATCATTTGGGAGCAGAATGAATGCTAATCATTAAGTTTTATATGAATGTTTCTATTACGTGAAGCCTTATAGCACATGTGCTGAGTTAAGGGATGTTGCCTATGTAAATGAAAGATAATTCCACATTAAAAAGACATTTTCTGGAGCATCTTTATTCAGTTACATTTCAGCTGATCTAAAGGGCTCCTATCAGCACTAACACAGAGGGGTAAGGCTTAGGAATGTAAGTGTAGATAATAGTTTGCTAGGCCGGGATACTATTTCTCTGCCATGGATTTCAAAAAGACTTACTGTACATACTGGTTCTGGCATTTGAAACTCCAGGCTTAGTTGGGGGATGGGGAGAGACAGAGGGAAAAAAGCATTTAATACGAACAAAACATTTTTTGTGAAAGGCAGATTCCTTTTGTTTCCATGTGCCATACTGTCAGCATTTTTTGAGTCTTTACTGATGCTCTCACACAAGCAAAGTGACTCTTGAAAATGCACCATTACAACTTAATACATCCAGTATGTAATTTGTACTTAACAGAAAGATATTTAGGACCATTTGCCTCAGCCATAAGACTTTCAGCTGCACAGTGGGAGGTAGTGCTTCAATGAAACCTTTGTTTTTAATCTTCTGATACAGTCACTAAGGCAGTTGGCTGGCTTTAAAATTACATCAGTCTTCTTTTTAATCTAGGGTTTGCAAGCAGTAGTTAGTTTGGGGCTTCCACCAAAGCATATCATTTCACAGGCAGAACTACCACCCTTTTTTGCTCTGTTGTGTAGGATGCACCAAAATGGGTGTCTAAAAAAGAAGAAGGAAAATGAAGAAGGTTGCCCGGTGAGCACGCATATTCCCGGAGACGCTGTCCCAGCCGGCGTGTACAGTGCAGCATAGTTCAGTCACGTTTACTTTGTTTCCTCCTCTTCGTAAAATTAGATTACGATTCCCCGAGCGAGCACAATGATGCTGAAGCCGGACAACCCCGGGTCTGAATCACTTCAAAGCAGCCCCCTGTTTTCACCGAACATCACCCGTCTGCCGCAGCCCTGCAGAAAGCGCATTGCTCTGCATAGCAAGTTGGGTGGCAGCGGGTCCATAATATAAAACTGTTGCCTAGTGTCCCTCTAAGCTCTGCCCTCCTCTGAAAAAAAAAAAAAATCCCTCATAATTCAGGCAACAGCTGGAAAGCTTAGCTTAATGGTCTGTGCTTAAATGTGGAAGGTCACAGGGTGCTGATCTAAGGAGCGGAGAAGTCTTGCTCAGCCGACTGTTGACACTTAGTAAACGGAGGAGGAGGGGACTGTGTGTGCATCTGAGAAAGCCATACCCCGGCCGGCGAAGAATAGGAAGCAACTTCTATTCAAGGTTTGCAGGGGTCCTGGACCCAGTAGGGAAAAGCAACAAGGCCCTTCACTGCCTCTAAGTTACCTTGTATTATAACAGGATTAAAGTACATTTAGCTTCTCTATTAGCATACTTTAGCCCCATTTAGGCTTACTTGATGTTTCCGATGGCCTTTGATCAGCCTTGCATGGTGCTGGTCAGCTTCAGGACACAGCAGTCAAAAAGCGAGACTGTGAAATTATCCTGATGTTGAATCTCACAGGAGATATTTCTGGCTGTTTTCATTCACTCACCCCCAATATTCGAGTTTCTTTCTCTCTTTTTCTCCCCCCCTCACTCAAGAAAATAATTTACACGTTGTTAAAAAAAGGGGAGAGGGGGGAGAGGAAGAGAGAGATATTAAAAGAAAAAGGTAGCTTAGTGACCAGTAATAATTAGCTCCTTGTTTGAAATCAGTGCTGGCTTGTGTGCCGGTGCTGAAGCATCTATGAAAAATACTATAATTTCTACAGTGTCTGGCTTTTTTATTGCTTACATTTGCATATAAATTAAATCCATATTGTAGCTTTAAGGCAAGCTAGGCTTAGAATGCCATACAGCTCAGGGTCCTATTGTTTTACATCTACTTTCTATACTGTGGTTAAATGAAAAGGGAGGAGAAAGTAAAGGAGGGAGAAAGTCAGCTTTGTAGCATTTTTAATTGCTTCTCTGCCAATTATGGCCAAATTAATATTTAAACTTTGTAGTGCTTTGAGAAATTGTTTACGAAATCCACTTCCTGGTGTTCAGTGCTCCCTGTGCCTACAGCAATATCTATATTGGAATCTTTTGTTGAAGAAAATGAAAAATAATTAAAAATAAATCCTGTTCTCTTTTAAAATGTTTTACGGAAATAAATGCTGTTAATTGAACCGTAAATATTTCAAATATAGGCGTGATCCTTATTCCCAATAGCAGCCTGAACAACCATTAGCAGCCAACATTTCTTCACCTGATACTGTTTATGTGCATGAAAAGATCTTGTATCATTTACTTCACTTGATCTTATTTTTGTCTTCCTCCTTTGCTTTATGCTGTCGTCTCTGCTCGACCGACTTAGGTTGGCCTTTCTGAGTTCTCATTTCAGTGCGGCTCAGAAATCCACAGGCTGCTAACGCTAACACATCAGGACAGAGCCTGGGAAGACAAGAGACATTTGCAAAGATGAGTAACAAGAAGCAAATGGCGCCTCAAAGTCTCCCTTTAAAAATTCTTTAATGAGATACAGTGCATTTTTTTTTCATTCTTTTCTTGGGCTAATGCCTAGTATGTACCAACCACTGGGCCACATTTTTAGGAAACATCTAAATCAAAAGTCAGAAGATTACACAGGGACATAAGAAAATCTTAAGATGGCAGGAGGCCAGGAAGCCCAGCTAGGCCTACCCTCTCCTCCGGTTAACAGTTGTTCTCCATAATATACTGTTTTTCTCCCCCTCTCTCTCCATATGCCTCTTGCTCTATTTGAAATCTGGTCAGATCGGTGGCTTCTAGAGCAGCATCTGGTAGCTTATAATATATACCCTCTGGAAAAAAAGAACGTATTACATTTGTACAGTGCAAGACCTCACTGGAGCCGTGTCCCTCGTCCTCATATTTGACATTAGCTCTAATAACTGCAGCACTGCTCCCTGCGGTTCCCCCCAGAGCCCTCTGCAGCTCAGTGAGGTCCCCTCTTAATCTTTTCTCTTTGCGAGGGATACAGACCTAGTTTCACTATCCATTTTGGAGCCTCCAATCTCGAAGTCATTATGGGACTTTGTTGTACTATTTCCATTTCTGCAATATTCCTTCTGTAATTAGGTAATCAAGACTGTGCATCTTTCCCATGTGGCCTTTCGAGGTCGATTTTATTTATCAGCTTATTTATCCCTTATTAAGCATTTTAAAAATTCTGGTTGCAATACCCTCAGCTGGGCACATTGCTAGTCTTCACGGCTGTTTGCTTACTATCATAATTTCCTTTTTCCTCTTGCCCATCACCCATTTGCTTGTTCTGTCTGAATTTTGCAGCTGTTCATATTAACAGAGGATGTTACAAGTGCTTGTACGCATGGTGAATTTTATTAAGTCTCCTATGGACACCAACGGGAGCACGGTGTGGACTGACATGTGGGTGAAGGTGTTGGTGGGACTGGTTTAACGTGAGTTCTTCTGGGCAGAGATAGTCCCTGGTTATAGGATTAGATGATACCTCGTCCGGAGAAGTCCTGCCCCATTTGAGTATGTCAGCACTACCAGGCTGGAGATGACACATGCTGCTGTATAGCCGATTTCACAAGCAGAAGGACAGGGCTTGCCAAGTCCACATTAGCACTATAAATATTCTTCCCAAGGCAATTGACTATTGCCTGGGCTGTGCTGCAACAATAAAACTCTCACTTCTTATTTCCACCACAATAAAATAATTGCCTTTGACTTATAGATACCCATCTGTATGTTCAGGGCTTTCTTATCAGTTATAAAACAACACTCTTAAACCCTTCCCCTCATTAACCTTTGGAGCAATACAACTGATAGCTGAGATAAAACTCCATTTGTTTCCTCACCTATCATAATCTTGTACCTATCCTCATCTTTTTGTTTTCTGTAGCCTCTGCCCATTGCTGGGTGAGCCTGTCCTTTGCTTCAGAGCTCTTTGGGTCAAGCTCAAGTTCTAGTTTGATAGCAAACTTCCTCGCTATGTCTTTTCTGCTGCTCAAGACTGTCACTGTAAAAACCAGCATGTTCTGGTTTCAGAGGTGGCTGCATGGTTGCTGGTAACCCCTGTTGTGATGACATTTCAGCACTGGATCATTCTGGGCCACCCCCAGCCCTCATAGCACCCACCTGGCTGTGGCGGATAGCCTTAGGATAAATGAAGCTTGGAACTCTACTAGGGTCCTTGTCCTGGAGACCCTGATGCCTTTCACTGACGAGACTCACAAAAGCCTCCGGATTAGTAAGAAAATACATGCCGTGCCATTTCACAGATAGAGGAAAGCAAGAGAGACCTCCCCCTCCCAGGGGTCCCTGTCCCCCAGGGCCAGAGGAACTGAGGACAGCCCCGTGCCTCACTGGGTACCTGGGGCACAAACCTCGTCACATCCCATTTGGCCCAGGAGCAAAAAGTCTGGCTTCTTGAGGGGGGAAAAATGTCCCCAAATTCAGGCTGTCCAAGCACTTCCATTTGTCAGACCTAATTTGCAGAAAGGCTTTTTCTTTGCCACCCAAGACTGCCTGTTACAGGGTTAATTCTCCAGCCCTGTATATTGTACTAATGGACCTCGTAAGACAGCACCACCAAGCTTTAAGACCATACAGATACTGTAGCTGCATATTTAAGAGATTTAATCTACCTTTTTCCCATATCAACCTATTAGTTATTTGTTTATTCCTGGTCTTATGCTTGATGCAATGCCCATCCTATCAATGCAAAGGTGACTGTGAAAATGGCATTTATTGAGCTTTTTTTGTGTATTGATGCCCTTTTTAAATGTTATAATTTTAAGCCTTTCTCTCCCTGTTTCCAAAAAGGGGTAGTGAACAAGAGAACAAGGACTCTTGGCAACACTGACCAAGGCTTCACCCATAACCAAACACAGCTTATTTTGAGGCTTGAAAAAGTCTGGTTCCTTGTTTGCCATTATCTTTTCTCCTTTGCTGTTTCATGTTCCTGCTCATGGTGGGCTAAATCAGAGCACAGGAGCCCCATATTCCACAATACACCTAAAGGAGGATCCACTCAAAACTGCCCACTCTTGCAAAATTTCACTTGTTGACCCATGAGATTTCAACAACTCGGACAACTGCATTTTATAAGGGCAAAATAAATCGAGTCCAAACTTCACAGCGTTTTATGTTCCCCTATGAGTGGCTTCAGTGTTTGTTAGTCCTTCAAATTTTAGCTTTCTGTGTTACAAACCCCATCTTCTGGCAGTTTATCAGGTGTCTCCAGTATTGGTTTCAAAATAGATATTAAATACTGCTCTTGCACCTTGCAGCTGCAGTCCTTTCCAAACATATTGAACAGCTTTTCTGCTCTTCAGTCATCAAAGATTATACACTGAGAATAAATTACTCAGCTGGATGCATTGTTTGTAGGCAAACCCAGGCAGTGACAGTATCAGTAGACCCTGTGTTTAAAAGCATGTAAAACACTTTCTCTTTTTCAGTCCTTTAAATTGCGATCCAGAAAATAGCGTCTCAGCCACGTCCTCTGCACAAATGAGGATGCTGGCAAAGATGTCCCGAGGTATCACCGTTGTCAGCCCAGTCCCTCATCCCACATGTTATGGATGAGCCCGCCAGCATGGGAGCCGGAGTCCTGTGGGAGTGGGGTGCTCCGGAGGACACAGGTAGCTCCCGGCTGCCACCCCAGGCAGAGGAACTGTCCCCATTTCATTCCTCTCAGCTCCTGGTGACTGCCAGGCTTTGTGCGCTCGCCAGTTTTAGTCTCGATCCTCACAGAAAACAATCCACAAAATTTCCAGTGGTCTCCTTTCACCCATCACTACATCTTGGATTCTCTTTTTTTTTTTCCTTTGTTTTTTTTCAAAGAAAAATAATCTGCTTGCTGAATATCAATTAATGTTTCCAGCATCAGACAGCTTTCTGAGGTTTCCCTTAATTTTTCTTTTCCCTTTGTAATTTCTTGTTACAAGACCCACATTGTCCTCTGCATCAGTGTATGGCATTGCTGTCCTTCAATGATGACCTCATATTTCTTTTAAATTGCTGATTACGCAAGACTAGGTATTCACAAACCTAGCACTGAACTAGAAACAAGGCCAGAAGTTGTTTTATTGATTATCTTTCCTTTCCACAACCCAAGCTTCCTAGGATGTTTTCATACAAATGCTCACAAATAGCGAATTTTGCCCTAAAGTTGAAAACAATTTAGTCAAGAGTTGAAACATGTCTGGGGCAGAAGCAGCACCAGGTCATACATACTACATCAGTTTGTTGAGGACCAAAAGTGGTTTCTGAATTTACATAATCAGTCACGAAATATCTCCGATATCTTTAACCATCTAAATGTTAGTCTCCATGTCTGCAAGAGATTTTCCATAGGGTAGAGAAAGAGATAGGTACAACCAAAGGGAATTCACTCCTTCCTCATCTTCATAGGATGAAGCACCTTTCTGAGACACCAATTTCTCTCTCTTCAATAACAGAAGGAGCTCAGAAGACAACTATAGGTATAGCCTTAACTTTTAGCTAGCTACAGCAAATATCTTGCTATGGACGACTGACAAATAATCCATAATTCAAATACATTTGCAGAAACAATTTGTCTAACCATTTTGACAGAACAAATTTGAAGGGAAAAAAAAAATCTGCTTGCAGGCAAACTGCAAGCATAAAAGATGACTAAATTCCTTTAATTAAAAAATCAGTGTAAATACTGCTCTTGTTGATATTAAGTACATTTGTGAAGCAGAAATAGTGTAAATCAAACCTTACATATAATAAATACAGGGACAGGCTTCTCACTGTGCATATGATGCTTTCCTTGTCTCTAAATATAAATCTGATCTATTCATCTTTGACTAGTAAGGACTGAAGAACTGTTTGGGTTTTTTTTTAAAATGTGTCCATAAAGTCAAGAAACAGGCTTTTTCTTCTCCTGTTTTGTTTTACTTTCTGGATATTTCATGAGTCCTTTGGATATTCTTTATTCTGCCTGATACACAACACAAACTTCCAGGGTAAAAGAAGGAGAGATGTTGCATGCTCATTTACTCTTGTCCTTTCCTATAATAGCTGTGATCCCCCTTTACTTCATCATCTGCAGCAGATCAGAAGGAGAAAAGACTGACATGACGTGCTGCACCTTGTCTGATAGATCAGGCATAGCAATAAGAAAACTCCTTTTCTTCAGAGAAAGTTTCCTATTTGTAGGTGTTCTCTAGATTTCTTGAGGGCACAAACTGTTCTTCCAGGTCTCTCATGTCAGCATTGCTTAGTGTTAACTCAGCTTCTTGGAGAATGGTCAGAACACTTTCAGGGAAAGAAATGCAAACATTCACAGATAGTTTGCCCTTTTCTAGTCCTTGCCCTTGCAGCTCATCCTAAGTAGTTACCCAGTGTTCCACCACTGTCATGTAAATGCCTTAACTTGTCTCAAATTTAAAGCAAAGGGACCCATTAAAGGTTTGTGGCTTGGGCATTCAGTATCAGTTTGTTCTGGTTAATATGAGTATTGGAGGTGTAAGGAGAGAAATCCCTTTAAATAAAGACAGTCATGAAGAGAGAGTCCCAAGAGATGTTTCAAAAATAGTTGCTGCCTTTTTTACTAGCAAAGTAGAGAAGAAAAANATACTATTGAGAAATTTGCTAAGAGAGTCCTAGGCTTAAATTACAGAACAGAGTTTAAGATATTTTGAAATCTTACATGGCAGAACAAATTCTCTTTCCCACACTAATGGCTGTCTCTGTCTGTCTGTCAGCTCAGAGTTCAATCACGTATTCACAATAAAGTATGGGTCAAGTCCTAGAAAGTCTGTGTCTTATAGTCTTATTCTTGGCTGACAAGCGCTACATCTAAATCAGTGTATGGCATTGAGTTATAGCCTGAAAGCAGGCTAGAGTGGTAAGACCAGTTCAGATGATGAATGCTTCTTGTTCCCCCCAGCCCTCAACCTCGCTCTGGCCACTGTTGCTCAAAGACACAACTTCCAGCATCACTTACCTAATTGTAATTCTACAAAGTGAAAGCGTAGCTCGATAGTAATACTGTATGGGACTTGTTTTGGCAAGTTCCTATCATCTGGCCTGAGTCAAAAGATTACACACCAGTAATAGAAATTTATTCAGAGCAAAGATATCCTGGCATAATAAGGCCGTCTTGTTTCATGTAATTATAATTCATGCATCCAGAGACAGCTGTCCATCAGATATATTGTATTAGCTGTCTTTGATTTCTATAATGAGTTTTATTAGTACATTTATGAGGAAGAACAGTGGCATATAAAGAAGCTATGAATAAGTTATTATGTGTGCAGAACCAACATTTGGGATCTTCTAAGTCTTGCAGAGAAGCCAAAGTCTGAATGGATGCAGACACTGAAATACTCCCCAAAACATCATCCATGCAGACCTATTTCATAACACACAGCATCAGCACTACCCATTGCTTTGTTTCACAGCCATGAAATAATTGGATTTATGTGAACAAGAAATCTAAATGGGGTCTGAAAAAAACCAAAACGGTGAACAAGAATGTCAAGGTTTAACTTATCTTTTATGTTAGATTGATGTGGTATAAATGGATCCATCTTCAAATACAAGAACTGGTACTGTTTGTCCTTGTTTCCCATGTGCAAGAGCTTTCAGGCTATGCTAGATGAGATATATTTAATTTAGAGATGAAGAAAGGATGGTCGATTCTTCTGGCAAAAATGGTGAAAAGTGATGGAAATGTGGGACCAAAGTAAAGTGAAGGACACTGAAATAACTGTGAAGACTAAGAGAAAATAACAACAGGCAATGTTGGAATTAAATGATACAGAGCAAAGTAAAAAGGAGCAAGCACTAAGTCTCAGCAGCTCTGGAGATACATACCGTTGGAGACAATATTCTATAAGCCCAATACACAGATGTAAAACTCATTACAGCATCTATTAAATAGTTAACTACAGTTAACGGTTCTGAAGCCTGAAGTGAGACAGCTGATTTTGAAAATGTTTCTCCTTTACCAGGACAGCCTCAGGACTATACCCACTGATATTCATAAACCTACCTGCTCCTCCTCAAAGGTTTCAAAGAACTGCTTTCTGCAAAGATAAACTGTCCATGTCCCTGTCCCCCAGGTCTTCAAGCTGTGCCCAGACCATCCTGGTCACACTGGTAGATTGGGACACTTCAGACAAATGAACGCAGATGCTGCAAGGTCTAGGGCAAAATTAATTCCCACACCAATATTTCCTCATCAAGAGTGTCCTGTTGCCCAATTGTACCTCATTAAAGCAGTTTGACCAAATACTTCAGATTTCCTCAGCTACCAAAGACCAGATCTCTTGTGCAGCAGAAGTCTGGACCACACACCACCATCCTTCAGCTTTTCAAACTGCACTGCCAACAGCCGGTGCAGTACTATTTACATAAAATGTTAATAGGTAGGTCACCACATCACACGCTCTTCACGAGACCTGGATAGTTAAAAGAGTGATCCTCATACAAGATGTCTGTTTTTAAGGGGACAAATATATGAGTAACCAAGGCAAGGTCTGATTAATGACAGGGTCTATAGGCAAAGGAAAAAGATGCAGCATGCTTGCCATGCTCAAATAACAAGAACAGCTGGACACTGCAAAAGCCTAAAACCTCTCCAGTGGCCCCTAGATAGTCCCACCTAAGCAAGAAAAGAGACCAGGTAAAAGTCCTCAATTGAGCTACAAAACTGGCCAACCTTTCCTGGGTCTAACCTCACTGGCCAGTCCACCAACCACCTCTAATACCTGTGTCTACATATCCAACATCATGCTTTCCTGACATTAGCTGATTGCGTTCACTGTGGTGATAGCTGAGGGTGGGGGTCCAGCCTGATGCTTAGATCACAGAACAGAGTTCTGCCTTACTGGCCAAAAATGCCACGTTGACAGAAGAAGAGTTCAGCACTCAAGAGCAGCTTGGTGTTGCCACTCAAGTTCACCTACTGCCTAGCTGCCAGGTTAACCTGTCAGTGTCAGTAAGAAACCAAGCAGAGTCAAAAGTGATCCAATTATTTTGCTACAATCTTCTCAGAAGTCTTCCTTAAAGCTGAGAGTTTCCAAGGAGGCAAGAAAAGGTGGTTAGAAAGACTTTAACAACTGCTTCTTTGAAGGAAGAAGACAAATTGCTGGCAAGCAGCGGGTCCTGCATGACACCTGCACAGGGCTCAGATGGTGTGTAGCCTCAGTGTCCCAAGTATTGCCTGACCTCCAGCAAGGCCTATGGTCTGAAATTGTAGTAAAGATTGTATTTGGCTGTCAAGAACTTATTCCAGCTCCAGAAAAAAAGCAAAAACCACTGTGGTACTGAATGATCTTATCAGGAGAGTAACTGGAAAAATCCCCACAGTAAGAAATGCTCAACTGTCACCACGTGCGAAGAGCATTGATTAGCCAGGTTGTTTACTGCTCACAACCGTTGAGCTATTCACGACTTTGCTGACACAATGGTGAAGGGCACGGCAGCCATTCTTGGCCTCGCTCCTAAGCACAACGTATTGTTTCCAGATCCCTTTATGCTATCATCACTCCAATTAGGAGCTAGAGTGCCTTCACAAATGTTCTGTCCCCCCACTTTGTCAGACAGAGATGATCTGAATACCACAGAAACCTTTGAGAAGGGGAAAATCACAGAAGAGGGCATTTAGGGATCATAATGGCAATGAGTGGCAAGAACAGATGATTACAGAACTTCATAAATTTTAATCAAAGTACCAAAAGAGTGTACTGTCAATGCAAAGATATCCTTCACCTAATGGGAGGACAAACTAAAGCATTAGCTTTATAACATCCTTTGATGCCCTAGGATAGCAGGACCCCCAGAGCTGACTGTTGTATCTCACAATAATTCGTTAGTATTGAAATTCCTAATTCCTTTTATTGGATCTGAGTTTTGGCTTCTAAGATCTGACCCCTGAAGAGCCAGAAACTTCAGAATGCTTTTTGCTACACGCTTCCTTCACTTTCGGCATTTAACTCCACACTTTTAAAAATTACACATGCCTTTGCCACAGTGAAGGGAAAGGAATAACTGTGTTATCTCCTAGCCAAATATCATTAGCATCACTCGGGCAAAGACCTCTGTCACCAAATTATCCTTCACATTGCTGTTCTCTTGTAACTCTGGGGAAAATATGTCTATATTAGAGCTGAAAATTAAAGACAGGAGGATGCAGGTTATGTCTTCTGCTTCTGGCCATACATTTTATTCAAAATGGAATTTTGTGACTCATCCTCCTCCAGTCAGGACTCTTGAACAGATAGGCATTTCCCACAAGCCAATCTGAATGGAGCATCCTTTGAGTTAGAAAAGATATGTTACTCCACTGTTTTATGCAGTAGATTAAAAAAATATAAAAGTAAATTACTGCTCTGACTACAGACAGCTGTCATGTGCCCTATCTAGAAACAGGTATCAGTAAGAGCTCATCAGTCCAACCACTCAGTCCTTGCACGCTGTTTACTTTTGCCTCACATTTCTCACTCCACTATCCCATAGAAGCACACTGACTTCAAAAAAGTTGAAAAAGGTATTAATTTGCATTCCTCTTTTTTTTCCATACAAGCTCTCAATCCCCAGACAGTGAGGGTATGAGGGACTGGACTCATACATCCCTTAAAACCAGGACAAAGTAATGCACTTGGAAGAGAAGATGGGAAAGGGAAGAGTTAACCAGGTTTATATCTGTTTCCAGAGAGCAATTATTCAGTCCCTAAAAGTGCTGGTTGAACAATAAAATGGAAAATGGACATGGTCCCAGCAGACAAATGATTAATATTTAGGAAAGGACTATGGCAGGTTTTGATCCAAAAGAAAGGAAAAAGAGCATTTTAATGAGATTGGTACTCAGACTGTACAAACTCATTAGATTTGGGCTTTACCATCTCATTAAAAAAATGAAGGACGTTTCCCTATTCTATACCCACTTGTTTTGAAGGTGGGGTTTTATGTTTGCATTCGCTTTATCAGCATCTGTGTCTGTGAAGAGGAGGACACCCAAGCATCATGAGCCCTGGCAGCCTTGTGATACCAAAGCAGAAACACAACCTGGAGCAAGAGCCAGGCAAATAACCAAGAGCGAAGCATGCAGCTGATTAACATTGCCAGAGAATTTTTATAGAGAATGTTGTTTTTCTTTAATTTTCTTTCCCCTCTGCAGCTTTCCTCAGAGCAATATCTGCGAATAATCCCCACTCTCCAGCTGACTGGGGTGCAGGTCCCTGCAAGCAGCTAATATTGGCACGGTGACATTTTAGCTGTTTTCGGTGGACACGAGCAGGTGCAAGGCATGACCCACGGGAGCGGTGCTGCCCGTCCCTCCGAGGAGGACGCAGAGGTGCCGGCGAGGGAGTCTGGCAGCATTGCTGCCTGCCTTCAGCCGGGACTGATAGCTCCTGCCTGCGCCTCGTACACCAGCTTTCATGTTTAATAAAGTTGTGGCCTCTTGGCTTTCACCACAACACAGTTTCCAGTTTTATTTCCCAAGGGTTCACAGCAACAGTAACACACAGTAGTTATAATGTGTCATAAAATAAATATTAGCAAAAGCACGTGCAAATCTCCACCGTTTTGGAATTTGCTTGGCATCACGCATCCCCTAATGCATGACTCCAAAAGCAAAAGTTGTCTGCTGATGGAGGATGTTGGTTTGTTTGCCTTACTTTTGTTTTTTCCTCAGTCGGCTGGGCTTACACCACTGTCACAGCTAATAAAGGTAAGTACCAATACAGCCCTACCTTGCACATTGCCCTAATCACATTGCTCTTTAAATTAAGTCTGTCAGCACTTCGGCTGTAAACCAGTATTGCGAGAGCTTAATAACTCCACTGCGAACAAAACAAAATTACTTCTAGACTTAAACCCGGTGTGCACGACTTCTGCCTATGGGGCCACATTTTATTTGTTGCAGGGAATATAAACAGCATGCCCAAAATGGTTAAATAGATCAAATACATGAATAGAAACACAGTGTATGTACACACACACTGGCATATATGTGCACACACATATGATATATTTTACATCCCCTCCTACACTGCTTGCATAAGGAGGAAATAAATTCATCAGGAGCCTCCGACTCCTTCCCACCAATTTCCTCAGGTTTTAGACTAATCTCAGTCTCTACTTCTTTTCTGAATGTTTTTTCTTTTTCCCGAGAATAATAAATTTACACACACCCACCACAAATTACACTGGCCTGAAGCTGAGACGGCCGAGGTAAAACTCCATCCTAGAGCACTAACAGTTGTTTTATGTATCAAAATGTCTCATCCTTGAAGTTGAGCTTTAATGTCTTGCAGGAAAGCCCCAGGGCAGAGCCTTTCTCTGCAACAAACTTCATGTACGACTTTGGGCGAATCATTTAGCTCTCTATTCCTCAGCTCCTCCACTGAAAAACGGGAGTAATTAAATTGCACTACTGCATCAAACAACTGCAAAGATAAACACGCTATGAAATGTCTGTGATGAAGATTACCTGTTGGACAGAGAGATACAGAGCTAGAAAAGAGAGCCTTGTTACCACTCTAAATTCATGGCATTTTTAAGTTCAGAAGTGCTGTTCTAAACCTTTTTTAAAGTCTATTTTCATAAAAAGAAGCTGATCAAATAGATTTTTCCATAAAAACACTATGGGTTTTTTTCTAATAATGTAGACTGCATGTGTGGTGTGTGGTACGACATACAGCTTTGCCGTCACCCTTTTGGGTGGCCATGCTGGGGCTGATGGGGCCTACGTGATGGATCTGAACAGCACCAGCAGAGCTGTTTTGCTCTGTCAGGTCAAGATTACCCTTCCTTAAGACCTGCAATCCTGACTCAGATGCCAAGTCGCACAAAATTTGTTCACCCTCACAAGGAAGGGCAGAAAATAGCTGTGCCTGGGGCTGGTGGCACCCGAGCACCAGGATGTCCCCATTCATCCTCATCCTTGCCTCTCCAGGGAAGCTTTGGTCCCAGAGCAGGAGGAAGGTGAGGCATCACACAACAGCTCTGGACCACAGACCTGGGAGTTCATCGCATCACTTAGATGGCTCATGCACCAGGAGAGGACTCCCTCAATGACCACGGCTGTGGGAGTGAAGCTGTAGCTGTGGGAGAGCCTGGGGAAATGGGTGCTGCCAAAGGCAGAGGATTTCTCTGTGGAAAGGGCAGGTGAAGCTGGGTAACGCCGCAGCTGATGACATGGACAAAGGGAAGGAAAATGGTCAGTGTTGGATTAAAAAGAAATTAAATACAGCATCAACACGTGGTGTAGTTATGCTCATGGGAGTGACCAACACAAAGGGATGAGTTGCCCTAGCAGTAAGCAGAAGCTGGCTCAGATTTTGCAATCAAACCCTCCACCCTCTCCCTTTGCCTTGCCTCCTTTCTTCTAAGGTCTCTACCCAAATTCTGAGTCTGGGGAAAGATCACAGCATATATCTTCCCATCGCTCTGTACAAACCCTATCTCCCTCAATCATCAGCTCCCTTTGGGACCCCATGCAACAAGCAGTAACATTGGGACCAACCAAAAAGGGTTCCTGCAGCTGCCCCGGCTCCATTTTGGCCAAGGTTGGCCACAGCAAAGCAGCACGGTCAGATGGTGACCATGGACTGACACGCCTGTGTTTGCCGTGCTGGCTCTGTACAGGGCACCAGCTGGGAAAGCCTGGGGTGCCAAGGCAGGGTCTCCCGGGTGCTGGCTCCTATGTGTCCTCCACCCATCAATCTTAGGACAGTATGCCATCATGGATAAATAGCAGCTGTTGCAGTAAGCTCATCAGATAACAGGCACATATATTAAAGTACCTTTAGCACTCTTACTAAAACATATATTTAGCTAGGGAAAATAATCTTGCCCTGCCTATAAAAGTCAAAGTTTGCCTTTATAAATAACTCCAGGAACCCTGCACACATCTCAGGAAATGGCGACGGCGTGCATGCTCAGTCTCCTTCCCTGAAAAGATCTCTGAATAAAATATAAACACGCTGAAATATAAAGAACAGTTTGGTGAAGATAATGAAATCTAGTGAAGCCAGTAATTTACTCTGTAAATCATATAGCTACTTCTTCCTTGCAGTTGCCTGCCCTGATTTACATCATGAACCTTATTTCCGAGCTCCTCCCCGCCTTATTGCAAGCACGGGAGCACTGACTACAGCTTCTGCATGCCTTTGTGCCTGGTAAAAAACATTTATTTATACCTGCAAAATGTCCCACTCTAAATATGCCACATTAGCTTGATACACTTGTTCTTTTTTCCGGTCTTCTCTCAGGTCTTCCCGAAAGGGGAAGGAAAGGCAAGCATCCAAAAATGCCTGGTTTGCACCCATTCTTGTTGTCATGGTAGCTGCGAATGGGAGCGGTCCGAGTGCTGTGTCGGTGCCGGCTATGGGGAGCTGCTCAACTCACCCCCAGTCTCCCCAGTCTCCCCAGTCTCCAGCATCGCGTGGCCCTTTCTGGTTTTTTTTCATGGCATCAAACCTCTTCCCATTAGCATGCAAAGACTTTGAACTCTTGAGCTGTCCTATATTACACAGAATATCTTAAGAAGGGGCTGGAAATAATTGGGTGCCATTGCCTCAATAACACCACCGTGTACACTTGAGCGTATGGAAATCTGAAGTAGCGCCGAACACTCAGGGGCAAGCAGCGAGCCCTGCGTGCCACGGAGCTGCTGCACAGGGCTTAGCCCCAGCCTCATTTCTTATTCACGTCTCTCCTTTAAGTCTAACCACTCCGAGGTGAGGCTATATCTCTATGAATTCAAGTGGATTTGTCTCCCACTGTATGCGTGTACATTAGGCAGGCATATTATGTGTACATATCGCTCTGCCTGGGTCTATGCAGGAATAGAGACTGCAGGGAAAAAATTATATCTAGATAAGTCTTTATGATGTGTGTTCCTTCAGAATTAAGATCTCTTCAGGCTTTGTATATCTGGTAATATTGCTCTCATTTTAAATTCTCCTAGTAATAATTTTAAGAGAAAATTCTTTGTGACAACTGCTGTTGATTTAAAACTAATGTTTAGCCAGTAATGGGTAATTGTATTAGACTAAAAAAAGCTGCTGTAAAGTCGACCCTAGTCTGATTTTTAATTTACTGCATCATCAGCTACTTTTATGATACTATTTAATCTGCTGAAATAAACTATTGCTCTATGAATATCTCTAACATTCAGGAAAGATTGTTTTTAGCCATTCTGCTCTTGGTGCTGAAGAGTTGTTAATTATTATATGAATAATTCCTGTGAATATATTTATTTATATTTGTTTTAATTGTCACAATATTCAGAGAAGTAAGGTGTTATATTTCACCATGAACTCACTTTTAGCTCTTGAATAGGGAAAGGGAAAATGCCCATCGCTACTTTGCACCCATATTGAGTTCATACAATTGCATTCTGTGTTTCCATGGGAAAAAAAAGATGCCAGAACAATTTCTGTTTATTTTTTCCCGTAAGGACCTGCATCTCACTCAGCCGGGATGGTCATGCTTGTAACCACACGCAGCACAGCAATTGCAAGGCTGCAAGAACGACCAGGGCTGCTCTTGCCAGGAGCCTGGTTTGCATTTCCAGGACCCTTTCTAACTGCGTAGCAGCACGGGGGCCTGATCCTGCTCTCTCCTCCCTGGAGCTGTATTCCTGATGAATGCAGCCAGGGCGCAGTGGTAGGTTTGCCTCCTCAAGTATTAAGAAATCAGCCCTGGAGGGCCTGTTTCAACCCCCCGTGCCAGCAGTGACAGAAAGACCCCCACTGAGTCGAGTGGGCTTCGGGTGGGTCCCCATAGCCCCCGCGTGGGTATATTCACACACAGGAGAAGAGGCTTGTAAGCTACCTTTTTATAAATCATAACAACCGATGTTCAAAATAGGCATTTTTATGTTTTTCTTGCTTATTAACTTCCTGCAGAAATAACGTGCGTCAAGGTCATACAAAATAGCACTCTGCCTATACCTAGCATCAGTGACCTTCTCAAAACAATATGCTACCAGATTAAAACAGCATCAAAAATATTGTGCTGCTCATTTCAGATGGAAAAGAAATCTTCATTAGGAAAGAAAAAAAAAAAACAAACAAAAAACCTATCACAACAAATAAACTGAACCCATCTAGTAAAAAAATAAGACTTTTTTTATTTGCTACTCCTTTTAATAAACAGCAGGCTCTCATAAAGATTACCTGGGAGATAAATGGGCCTGTTGGAAGAAAAAAGACTCAGGGTGTGACCAAAAATGGCCTGTTGGAAGAAAAAAGACTCAGGGTGTGACCAAAAATGTGTATCTGTGGCATGTGAGTTGCTGATTTTTAATGTTCCCAATACATTCATATTGTAGCTTTAGGTTTATTTACCCTGATAAATACTTGATTACCTGCCTGCGACAACTGGTGGTGAAGGCTGTCGTCAAATCTATTATAATACGATCAAGTAATGGTTACAAGATAAAGTAAGGTAAAACAAATAATTCTTAATGCTGTGCAACCACCTATTATTTTACCCAAACAACTTCTGGTTTTGTTATCTCCTTATGGTCGAATGCCTATTCCCTAGAAAGACAGAAGTCGTCTCTTTTTACCTCAGTAATTAGCTTGTTTGAAAGCTCCCACAAATTCTTCCTATCATAAATTTTGCATTGCTCCATGCACAATAATGCACATAAAATTAAATAAACAATTTAATTAATTTAATTAAAATTAAATATTAAACATATTGTGTATAGGAAGCCCATGTCTTTCATTTAATTGGGCAGGAGTACCCAAAGCAGTTTGGGTAACAGTGAAAAATAATTAAAAACAACAAGTACGGTAGCCTCTGGGTACGAAGAGTAGTTGGGAGCTTTCTCCTGAGAAAGGTTTATTTAATTAAAACTAAACTAATCTTTGGAAAACACTTGATAAGCATTTCATAATACAAATCATAATCCAAAAACGAAGCTTATACTTTGTCTACATGATACTGGAAAATAATATTAAATAATTCAATTCTGCCATGAGCTACTTTCCCAGCACGCACAGAATAATTCAGCAGGCAGCATGTTTACCACCCTTAAATTTTCTGTAACATTTAGTTCATCTAGATAAATATTAGTAAATTATATGAAGGCATAATGGATCCGTAAGTGATAAGGCTGAGAATTAACGCTTTATTTAGATTGTTTATTGCTTCTTGTAGATATAATACAAGACAAGGAAAGCACAGCTAACTTATTTACAAGGCAAGCTGTGCCTGCGTTGGCAGGTGAGCCATTTGGCTGTGTTCATGTTTTCTAACCTATTCTTCGACACCTTTCATTCATAATAGAGAATATTATTTCCAGGATCCCATACCACTGGAGGAGGAATAGATTATTTATAGGGTGGTGTGTCTATCAATACTTCATGTTGCCAAACGCTAATATTTCTATACTGTCCGGTGATAATTTCAGCTCCCTGAAAAACTTGGATGCTGCCCAAGGTGGCAAACTATCCGCCTGGACATCAAACAGTCGGCCTTGCACAACCACTCACAAGCTGGATTGCAAATGCTGACAGGCTTTATAGGTCATTTCAAAAACAAATGCTTCATTTTAACACCTTAGACTGCAGCAGCTCCTACAACAAGCTGCTGATGCCAACTGGCTTTTTCAAAAGCAAACGTATCCAAAGAGATCCTAATTGACACTTTCAGGCAAGTGCCCAGCATAACTGAATATTACTCAGGTTTCTGGAGAGTGGTTTTAAAGTGACCATATAATTTAAGTGACCTTTGAATATAATTTAAAATGCTACTGTAGAGCCCGGCTCCTCTCCCACTGAATGGGGTCCATCAATGGGGAAAGTCCCATTAATGTTAATGAGGGCAGGAACGGGCACTTCCCCACTGGCTCCCATTGAATTATCCAGGTTGGGTTTTTTTTTTGTGGGAGCTTTTTTTTTTTTTTTGATACATTCCTGGGAAGATCCTGTTAACTGACTTGGAGTTACTTTGGTTTATACCATACCCGCAGCTTTTTAGCGGAGGACCCAGTGATTTAGCAGAGATTTCTGTCAAACAGAGGTACAATAGGGCCCTTTACAGGGTGTGGGAATTTCCCGCATGTTGATTAACCTCGTACTGTAAAAGACCGTAGGCCAAATCCTTCAGTCCTCACGCAGACAAAAGTCCACACTGACTTATCCAAAATCTCCCTGCAAACGCCCATTCAAGTCAATGGCATTTTGCCTCGGTAAGGGCTAGGGATTTGGCCCCGTGGTTGTCTTTGTGATTGGGCATCACCAGGAGAAGGGCACTACCACGACACCGAGCCCACAGCGGGGACTGGCTTGCCCCAGATGCTGGGCACTACCTTCCCTCCAGCCCCAAAAACCCATAGCAAAATCACACCGCCGGTGTCTGTCCCGTGCCCCAGAGCATGGTGCTGAGTAATTCCCAGCACCAGCCCTTGGGCCACCACCCCGGTACCGACACGGTGCCACCCCAGGGAGCCCCGACACCCCGCTTGCCCCACCAGGCTGGCAGAAAGCAGGCAGGGTATTAGCCACTGACCCATGAGGCTCCTATCCTCCCCGCTGTAGCTGCTATGAAAAAAAATGTCTGGCTTACATCCCCTCCGGGACAAGATAGCCAGTAATTTAGAACCATCTCAGAGGAGGGTACGTCTATCCAGAAAATAATAGAAATATAACAAAAAAAGTGGGCTGGTTTCTATTTGTTTGTTTTAGCCGTATCATAGCTCAGACCTTCCTTGCCATTGTGGTTCAATATTTACTGATCGAAAATATAGACTAGCTGCGAGTCACAGCATTTGCCAGAAAGAACGATTATCATCAGAAAGAAATGGGCATTAAAAGAATAGCTCTTCCATTTCCAGAATATAAAACAGACATTCAGAACAAACAGAGCAGAGAAGAAACGATGGTCATTTGCAAGTAAAATATTACTAAACAATATAACATTGGATTAACTGTTTCATGTATTTATTGTGAAAGAATATATAGAACTTTACATGAGAAACTATCAGTACAAGCAAGAAACAATGCAGCCTTTTACACAGCTTGCTTTTAAGTTTAATGCTTCTGTACATATAGTACACAAGCTTGCTCCTACTGAAGCCTATGCAACAGCTCCTATTAAGTTCAAAGGGGTCAGGATCAGGCCCCGAGGTTTTGAACTTTTCTCCTGTAATGTCCCTTTCCATAATATTGCAACCCCCCTGGTCTCAGCAATGTTAATGTGCTTGGGACATATGTGTGGCTGAGAACATGCAATATGGCAAAGAGGCACCATAAGATGCAATCTGGGGGGCTGATCCTGAAAACTGTGGAGCGACTTTTTCTTTCTACATACATTTAAAAAGAAAAGGAGGGGACAGAAGGGCAGGATAAAGAAAAAAAAAGCAGGCACGTATTGAGTCCAGTCCTGCACTCGTGTGAAGCAAACCATTGAGCACAGTAGCAAGGGCTGACTGGACCGGACAAAACCTGACTCCATTTATTGTCTTTTGTTGTGGTGTGCCAGGAATGCAGGAGCTGCAGTTATTCTGAATTAGGGTTGGCTCTGGGGATGGCTTTGTACTCGCGGGACCTATGGATTGCTGAAAATTGGTGCAGCTCTGATCTCTGGCTTTAGAGATTTTTCTTCCTTCTAGGGCTATTTAAAATGGTCATGTAATAATTTCAGTAACTCTGTGGCAAATAATGAATTACGTGAATTTTTAATTAGTTTGCTACTCTTACATAAACTTAAACTGGATTAATTTTATATTCTCTCACCCAAAATACAGCTCCAAAGAAGGATTTCTAACAAATTTGATATGCAGGTCTATTCTTGTACTTGTCTTGCTTTACTCAGAAATCATTCTAAAACACTTGCCATTCAATGCATGCTTTAAGACTGACAGAAATTAGTACCAAGTTAATTCTATTATTTAACTAAATATTAAAGAGTTACTGAGATTTCTACATAAATTAAAAAAAAAAAAAAAGTTAATTGACCAGAAACCCATTTAACACACAAACATTTTCCTGGGTCTTATTCTAAATGAAAGAATCTTTGCAGAAACATAAAAAGAATTGCAGTGGTACAGTTGATCACTGCTTTCCTGGCAAACACGATAACTGCCTACTGAGATAATTAAAGTACCAGTGGAAATGCATAAGATAAGAACCGAGAAGTTTAGGGCTGGATTAGTGCAACCTTTACTCTGTGTGATGCAAAGGGTTGGGCCAGATGACTCAAGAAGTATGTCTCCAAGCCCACCTTCTTTCATTCTATGCACAGGGAAAGAGTCATATGTATTTTTAGCTCTTGAACTCTCCCTGCAAGTGCGCTCCATCCAAATTAAATAAAACTCTAAGACTCTTTCAAATTGCTTGGAAACAGATCTTGAAGCCCTGATGTACTTTCAGCTTCATACACACAAAATTCCTAGTGATTTCAAGGACAATTTTGCCAGACAAACAAAAATACTAAGTTCAATTCTCAGAATCGCTACTGCTGTAAGAGTGGATTTAGGAAGAACCCAAAATAAAGGAGCCCTTAAAAAACAAACAGAAACAGGATTCGGCCCCTAATGTGTAGTAATAACAATAATGATGTCATTTATGTTCAGTCATGTACATGTTTTCATAAATCATTTTTAATAATTTATTGGATAGGAAGAAGAGCTTGAAGTGTGACAAGCTTCTGTAATTTTAAATAAAGCTTTCAAGTAACTTTTCAAGCTCAGGGTAGTGAAACCCACTGACTGAGTAATGCGCATCTAAGTACAAAAATCCACAGCAGAAGTATAAGCCTACTTGAAAGGCAGAAGCGCGGGCTGGATGCTGCGTTCTCCTCTTCATTCGGCATCATCGCTGCAGGGATTTATCTGGAGTTGGTGTAAACCAGAGTACAAGGGAAGGGAGCCCGTGCCGTCTGCGTTCACCCTGTCGCACAGCAGTGAAACCAGCAGAGCTAAACCACTTCAAACCAGCTCTCCGTTTAGGACACTGCTGTCAAAACCAATTCTATGATGGATTTGGGGGGCAGCATGGGGAGCACCCAAGAATTTCCGGCAGTGGTCAAGAGTTAGTGGATTAAAGGGAATCTGCAGGATCCTAACGCTTTCTATAGCACCCTGGGTTTCACTCTTTTGGGGAAAAATATTTCATCTTTGCTACTAAACTCCTTGGGAAGTTAGAGCTTGTCCTTGCCCTGTGACCGACCACACTGCATCACGGCCAGCTTACAAGGGCTCAGCATTCCCACCAGGCTCAGTGCTCAGGAATGACCCCAGGTGGGAGGATTAGGTGCTTGGCACTACGAACTGTAATTGTACCTTCACCTGGGTGCTCAAAAAGGTACAATATGCAAGGCACAGAGGAACACTCTACTTTCTGCTGGCACTGCTACATGCCTGTTATTTTTGCCAAGATTTATCCTATCTACAGCAATATTCAGGCCACTAATCTATTGTTGTAGCTCAGGCAAAGCTAATGCTCATTTTTAAATTAAATCTTAGGTGAAAGTCGGCAAATCCACATGTGTGTATAGTTTGTCTCTGCTTGCGATCTTGCATGCATGCACCTTAGCACAGTGCAACTCCCCTGACCTCTGGCTGGTGGGGTTTTATCCCTGACAGCCTAGATGTGAATAAAATCATACAGAGCTGTGTTTTTACAGTTCAGCCTTCTGAGTCTCATCCTGCTGCCATTGAAATCAATGGCAAAACTCCCAACTTCACTAGTCATATCAGATTAGCTTTGTTCCACAGACTGAAACAATCTAATAGATACCAGGTGTCCTCGATAGAGCCTGTGTGGTCTACAAGTAAGCGGAACATATTTTAAAAAGTCAAATATGAAACAGCTACATCACAGAACCTGCAATAACCCCAAACTGATATTATTATCTATGGAGGACATGATCAGTATCTAAAATGTGACTCAATATATATTTATTTGATGCAACCTATAGGAGACATGTTCTAGGGTAAACTCAGCTGCATGTTAAACCACTACAGAAGTGGATCCGTATTTATGCTCATTTCCACAAGAAAGTGTGACTCTCGTGTGTTTTTACTTAAGGGAGAGAGCCCCAAACAACCTTAAATTAATCCAGAAATCCACTTTAAATACATGACCCTGCATGTAAAAAGACCTATAGAAGTTAAAGGCTGCATGTGAAACCTCTAGGCTGCTGCTCTAACATTTTAGCTTCCTTCTTGCTCTAAGCTGTGAGCCTCCACTGTGAAATTCCCTACCTGCTTTTCCAGAGTCACGGAGCCTCGCCAGCTCCTCCAGTAGCATGGACTGGAGGAGATGACACACTGCTATAATCGTCCAGACCAGGGCTGCACCAAGACATCCATCACTGCTCAATGGGTGTAGCTGGAAAACGTGCAAGGAATTTCCTTGTGCTGTCTCCTGGTGTGTAGGTGGCCCAGGAGCTTTGCCTGGCTCAGGCAAAACTCTCAGTGCCCTGCTCTGCACCAACATGAACAGAAATCACGCTGCCCACCCCAGGGCCCGAGCCTGATTCACAGCACCTGCAGATAGGGGCCCCAGTGCAGCTCCTGTTTGTTTTGCCCAAGAGAGGACCAGTGTTTCCACTCCAGGGCCCATCACACAGGTACAGTGAGGTCAATAACCTAGGGCCACACAAATGGGGAGATCCCAAGGAAAAATTCAGCCCTTCTGGGGGAACAACAACAACAAAAAAATACTGATCATTTTTCTAATCCAATTAAAGGTCCTCAAACATGGCAAGGTCTAAGCCAGTTCCTAGCCAGAAGGGTATCTCCTGCAGCCAGCTCTTGGGGCTGTTTGCATGCAGGTGCTGAAGTCTTCTGCTCTGCTCTTACCTTACAATTCCATGTCTTGAGGGCAGCTTCCATGGATGTCCCTGACTACAATGTTGGCCCAAGGCTCTCGTGGGCAGCACTAGCATCTGATAGATGGGGATCTGGAGTCGGGAGGCTTCAAATCTCTTTTCCCCCCCTTTCTGCTAGGGAAGCAGGAGCAAGCCTCACATCAAGCCTCCCTCTTCCATCCAAAGCACTGACTGTTGTCTCCTAAGGGCTGATGGGCAGCGTGTGCTTGCTCCCAGCCTAGCCTAACAGGAAGCACCTTCTCAGCTGGGGCCCAGGTGCTGCTGCAGCAGCCCCACAGGAGGAGAGAATCGCAGTATGAGAGGTGTGATGCTCCCAAGCAATGTTTTAGGCAGCTGATGCTGCAGGTGGAAAGCTGATAGCCCTCTGCAGCAGATTTGCTCCTGGAGTCAGGGCCGGGCTCCTGAAGCCAAAGGGCACACATTTAAATTTTTTTTTTTAAAAGCTGTACCAGGGCATCAGGAAAACACCAAGCCCCATTAAAAAGGCATGATCCAATTAGTATTTCCTTTGGTATCTGAAAATCTAGTGCTATCTCTAGTCTTATCTTTTACCAGCCACCCTCTTTCATTATGGATTCGTCTCCTTAAGAGGCTTAAATACTTGTACTTTTCCAATAAAGAGCTTGCAAAGCATGTTCAAGGGTAGCTTATTTTAACATTCATCACATTTAACAAGACTTTTACCAGAGCAGAGAGAACGCGTAACTAATTGTTGGAAGATCTGGTCAAGTTTATTGTAACGGGTAACTGTCGGGCAATTATGATTTATTTATTCAGAGGGAGATAAGGCACGCATTGTTCTCTGGAAGAAAAAAACCAGGGCTGATCTTAAAGTTAATATTACTTCCCTTGCCGCCTTCAGTCTTTTCATAACTGAGGGGACCCACCAGAGCTCAATCCTCATTGGCTCCCTTCACTCCAAATTTGGGGGTTTAAGCTTAACCTCTCCCTGGCCTGGCTCCTGGGCCCGGCGAGGCCATGCAGGTGCGTCTCCTCCTCCGCCTATTTCTTAAAAGGTCTGTTGTCATGAGGGGACACCTGAGAGCGCCGGTGCCCCCCGCAGGGTCCCTGAGCCTCGCTCCCTGACGGGGCGGGGGGAGCCTGTGGCCGCCCGGGGGG
>VYZV01000527.1:37920-54503 GCA_013401275.1 Pandion haliaetus | reverse complement strand
GTGCTGTCCAACTGAGCAGCTGACGAGATTAGTAAAAGCTGAACATCTAGTGACTACTGGTAGAAAGCAGGCAAGGTCAAACAACAGGAACTGAATGAAGGAGAAGAAAGCAGAAAACAAATTAGAGAACAAGCTTTGCACATGGACAGAGGAATACATCTAAAAACCTGTAAAGGTGCTGCAAAACTAGATGAAATACACTTTTGAGCGCTGCATATTTGAAGTTCATAGTTGCTTATTCTTTTTCTAAGGAGTTGTGAGTGCACAATGGATGTGCCTTCCTAAATATCTTCTCTCCCTTGACGTTTTCAGAGAGCCAAGTGCACTAACTGAAGCATATTTGAGTGGTGGTAAATCAACAGCAGACACTATAATGTCCACCTATGCAACCACTTTTCAGGGAAGAAAAAAGTTTGTGAAAATGGAAAAAAAAGCAATTCCTTAAGTTATATCAGTATTTGAATGTTATATGTGGTTAGCTTGATTCACGGAAATAGTTCTGAAATGTCTATTCATGTACATTCACCTACTAAGAATCTTATTTTTCCCTTGTACAGACAGGTAGGTTAAATGATACATAGCATGACCAAATGTGTCCATCATACAATGCAGTTGAATCAAGTTGTCCATATAATGATCAAGATTAATTTGTGTGTGTGCTCTTTGCTGATCTGTGGCAGTCATTACAGAGGCTAGAAACAGAAGCACTCAGTAGCTGAGTTTAGGAAGGAAAAGAGTTGGAAAAAGTGGGAAAGACTAGACCACCTTTTGTTTTAAAGAGATTGTACAATAGATAATACAAGGATGCCTGATCAACATTGTATGTAAATTCCATCTAATTTTTTAAGAATATAAAACTTGATGTGTGTTCAGTGAGCAGAAGACAGAAAGAAAGGGAGAAAAGCAGTGGTTGGTCAAGATTAGTGAGACTGGATTTTCCTGAAGACAAATGCAGATGTTTGTTGCAGGCACTATTGCTTAATGTCAACAGTCAAATGTTTATAGACACGGGTTACAGCTGTTGGCAGCCATTTTAATGTCTATGCCACTAAAAGTGATGCTGAGACACTCACTGTATTTACTCTGCTGCTACTGATTACACATGGCTCTGTTGAGGCCACGGTGCCAGGATCGTACTTTTGACTCACCTTTGACTCCAGCCAAGGCTTTTTTGCTTGCTCAGACTTATAAAACCCTAGAAAGAAGGCCAAGTTATCTGGATAACCAGGCTGTAGCAATTCCAGCGCTTGCGTTAGGCTATAGTATCCCATACAAGAGAGCCCTTTGTTCCTCACTGGGGTTATGAGCACGGCGGACCATCTTCATACAGCCCTCTGTTAGCCGCTTTCTATGTGCTATGTATGAGAAAAGCAAACTCATCCTTGCTTCTTAAATCAATCCCAGCATGCCTAAACTGACCATTTTTCATCTAAATCTATGAGTTTTGTAACATTTCAAAAGGCTGTAAATATTCGAGTAGGAGATACCTTTGACAAATACTAAAACCTGGCAAATCGGTCATGTAGCCAAGTTACGAGCATTTGGTCTTCCTCGCACACTCTGCAAGTGCTACCCTGTGAACTGCACTTTGGCTCCTGAGAAATGTCGCAGAGAGTTTTTCCTTTTGCCAGGGTTTTTCTTACCAAACCCTACTTCCTGTAAGGAAAGGTGACTGTTAGCATGGTGGTACATATTTCTAATCTAAGTGCCTCTTTCTAATACTGTGACTATATGAATAGTTATACATATGAATAGGAAAGGAGCTGTATGGGTGGCCATGTGTGTGACAGAAATCTGATTGCTACCAGCATGTGTTGGGTATTTATTTTTGAAGCTATGAAGCTACGCTACACTGAAAAATGCAGAAACTTAGAAGCTATACTTTACCACAGGGATTATTTTGCTAAACAAGCACATTTAAAACAACTCAAGGTGTACTTCAAAGGGATTTCTATATTTAAAATGAGTTTGTTTTCTCAGGGGGGAAAAAAACCCCAATGTATTTAACAGACTGATGAATTTTGTGACACGCAAGTTACAGAAAGGGGATTCAATGTATTATTTCAGTATCACTTAGTGCTGCACATCATTTACTAACCCGACAATCTTGTTGCTTGTTCAGCACTTCTGGTGGGATGAGGTACGAAACTACTGCTGGCTGTTGATGTTCTGCCTTTCTTTTGAAATTCTCTGTGTTGAAGGAACAGCAAGAAGCCAGACTCCTTAGAGTGGGAGTTTTGGGGACTGAAAGGAGGTCTCTGGTCATAAACTCTATGATAAGTTAGGAAATGAAGATGTCTGAGTGAACATGTTATTGCAGGCTGGTTAAATAAAGGAATGTAGGTTACTGAGGTAAAGCCCACAACAGAGACTTCCGTTTATGTGTTTTACAGATCAGTTTTGTGACAACATTGCTGTACCATAGCATGCACACCTATAACATTAAATAAACTCTTGAGTAGTTAGCATAAACTATATGAGCAAAAAAAAGTCCTATTCCCTGTGTCCCCGTGTCCCCATCCCCATATTTACAATGGAAAGACTTTGGTCTGTGCTGAGATATACAGAAAGCCTGAGATAATCTTCCTGAATTATCACAAGCTGTGAATAGGTAGACCAGGCAACTCATTAACTTCGTTTTAGAGAAGAAATTATTATTGTTAAATAGAGAATTAGTTTGCCTTTCTTTCAGAAGAGTGAGGAAAGTAGAGCAGATGGGACACCTCTGTGTAAAAAGGAGCAGATGTGAACTGTCAGTACTGGTTCCTTTTAATCAAGTAGACACAAGGTCCTGATAGACAGGAATGAGTCTAAAGCATAGATTTTTCAGGGAAGAAATATTATTGCCATTTCCTTGTCTGGCTGTATAATGCAATGAAACCAGAAAATGAAGTTGAACATTTATATCAGCAAGGATTTCCTATATTACAGGGGGACAATGAAAGAGGATTCAAACCCCAACCTTTCTTTCTCTTTCTTATCACAGGGGTTATAGAGAGACTCTGTTTTTTCCCTTGTGCAGTTCAGCTGCAACTTGATGTCTCTTTGCACCCTAGATGGCAGAGGTGGGAATACAAGTCACTTAAACCTGTGTCATCTTTCAAAGACCCAAGGCACTGTTCTCTTCACTACAGTGAAACTGCTGTCACAAACAGATGCCCTTAAACAGATGCCATTACACTGTGGTTTGTTTTTTTTGTAATTTTCTTTAGTTTGCCACAAGACTGTAGAAATAATTCATATTGCAACAGAACTGAACTATTTCAAAATATTGCTTATTTACCAGTAATATAAATAGGCAATCTTAGTACAGTCACCTGATGCTAGGATTTTCAAAACAGTGTGGTGCATTATTCCTTTAGACTGCCTAGAAAATCCCAGCCTGGGATGTTAGCAGCATACAGGAAATACTAAGAGTACAGAGATGTCAGGAGTTTCACGTAATTATATATAGGATTTATAAGCATTTAGCTTAATCCCAGGAAGTTTGAAGCTTAACTTGGTTTAAGTGGTTCGCAGACTGCAAGGCATAAATTGCACTCAGAAAGTCAAGGGTTTTTTTTCCACTATAAATTTCCACCTTGGAAAATGTTGTTATTGCAGATCAAAACTTTTTGCATAAACCTCTCTTTTATGTAACTTCCATAAACTTCAGACAAACCTTTCCTGAAATAATCTTGTCTCTTCCAAGGTAATTGTTATAGTCCTCTGTTGAGGCAGAATTACCTACATTTTCTCACCAAATCTCCTTATTTTAACAGATAGAGCAGTGTTTAATCGCCACCACACTAAGGACCCTTGCTAATCAAACACTTTTTAAAGCACTTGGCTGATTCTTTGATAAAGACTGAAAGGATCAGCAAATCTCTGGGAGAAGTCAGCAGGCATAACCAGTATGCCTATCTTTCAGGTTTCTGTTGAGACTGTCCCTTGTCCTTCCTGCACATCGATTTTATGAACATGCATGTGTGTGCTAAATTATTTTGCTCACCATTTGTCAGGGGGAGCACAACGATATAAAACTGCTCGGAAGTTTATGCGGGGTAAAAAAAAAAAAAAAAAAAAAGTTTTGTTGGAGAATACCTATTAGCTGAACTCAAGATGGTTCTGACATTTAGATTCAGTGATCTTTCAGGAAATTAGAGGCAAGATTCCCAGGGAGCCCTGCAAGGTCTGCTGTGGGGACACAAAAGTACAAATCTACAGCTGCGGGGTAGGAGTTAGCTGACACCCTGGAACTCACCACCCTGGCAGTGGGGCCTGGTCTGGGTGTCAGGGTTCTTACATGGTCTGTGTCACTTTTGCTGATCCATGGCTCCCAAACCGCTTGCCGCACAGCTGGCATAAAACCCAACTTAAACCTGGGGTATCCTTGTATTAGCTCTGGCCCGGAGGCTAAAGACTTTCAGGCTCCTTTCTCAAAGCAAGCTGGAAACCTGGTATTTTTTATCAGGATGGACTTTTTAGCTCCAGGCAATGCTCTGGTCTACTTCAGAGTAGTAGGTAGGTGACTCTGGCAACTGCTACAAGAAACTCATGCTCTGTGTGAACAAAAAAAAGTCAAACATCTAGGCACAATTTCCTCTGCTGTAAACCAGAAATCTTATTACCAACTTATGCGCTTCTATCAATGCTTTGTGATCCTTGGATGAAAGGCCCTGCATATTATTACATTATCTTTGTTCCATGCAGTATGTCAAGACCTGAGTTCAGCCCTACAGTATGCTTCCTTAAACACTGTCAATTGCACGGTGTCTGGCGCTGCTGAATTAATTTAGAATGTCTGTCCTTAAAACCAATGCCTCTGCACATTCATAAAAAAGAAAAAAAGGCAGGAAAATGCCTTAGTAACAGAAGTGACAAATACTGTTGGAAGTAGTCCTAATCAAATTTTAGCTTTTGAATTTTATGACTGAAGAACTTTATGTAAGAAAAAAAAAAACCCTGAGGTGACTTATGGGTGATTATTGCACTGGCTTTTTTCATTCTTCCATGTGGGTTTAAGGAAAGCTTTATTTTTTGCATGCTCCTTGTTGAACCTGTAGAATAGAAAGCAGCCTGCAAAGGGAAGAAGTCTAACAAAATTATCATTTACTACCAGTGTTTTCTCTGAAGAATTTTTTCTTTTAGTAAGCTTATCCTGGAGTTCTTTTCACAAGCAGTGTTCTCCCAGTTCAGCTTCACAATCTCATTCTGCAGGGCTTGTCCAATACTTTCACTTTATAATATTTTTAAATCAATAAAGGTTACTGGTTCAGTCATAGCATCATAGCCATCCAGTGTTTCATTATTGTCACTATATCTCATCCTCACAGTGTCCTTGTGAAAAAGATAAATAACCTGGGTCTATATTATGCATGGGAAAGAGCACACGCACCATGTTACAAGACTCCTAAGTTAGCACTGATTTCATTGTAGCTCCACCAGAAACACCACATCAGGTATTTGGTTGGTCCCAGTGCAGGTACTTCGAGTTGCAGAACCAGCAATTTATTCTGTTACTCATCATAGGGTTATCTGGTGTGGAGGCAGGGTCCAGGTTTCTTTTACACTTTTGTTGCTGAGTTTAACTGGAGTGGTTTTAATTCTAACTTATGATGTAGAGGTGTGAAAAAGAAAGACCTAGCTCCTCAAAGGTATATAAGACACTTAACTCGCACTGAATTATTGAAGTGGAAGTTAAGCACCCACAACCCCGTGAGTATCAGGGCCTTTATGATTTAATCATGGTCCTAAAGGCCAAGCAGGGAATGGTTTCACCACGCATACCTGGGGTTAGTGTGGTTGCCACCCGATCATCCTAATGAGGTTTTTCTTCCAAGCTGTTTTGGCAGAGAAATCTACAGATGGAAGGGCTTACATGCTTTTGAAACTCTCAGATTTGACTGAAATGTTTCCTGCTGCAACTGAAAGCATCTCTAGAAATGTCTCATATCTTGGCCACCTGTAAAGGAAAGCTTGCACATTTTTCCCAACATTGGACTGGGGCTAGTCTGGTAGCACTTGAATGGAGAGGAGCGTTTGATCTGAACATTTTTGCAAATAGATACAGAATAGCCAGTCAGAACACTAAAAAACCTGCACACAAAATTTGCTGGGTCCATGCTCAAAATACACTTTTATGGAATAGCAGCAGAGCAAAGAATAGAGCCTAAAATAAGAAAAACCCCAAAGCATATTATCTTTGATTTTTTTTTTGTTAACTTCAGACTCAGTTTTTCTGAAGACTTTTTTTCAGTCCAAAGCCATTCTGCATGTTTCTCCTATTGCAGTAAACCAAAACAAAGGAAACATTACTAAAAAAAGAATGACAAAACATTTTCTTTTTAAAAAAAATGTTTCCTACTTCTTACTATAATAATTTATCCACATGATTTGGATTTTTCAAGACTGCCAGAGGAAGGACCTTGTTCGGTGCTTCAATTTATGTTTTTATCTTTAAGAATTTGAGGTGGCTTATGAGCCAGCAAATGTAAAATACAAGAACACACCTTAAAGCAAATGCATTTCTTTTATTGAAAAAATAAAAAATCGCAGCTTCTTATATGGCAGAAGTCCTAAACTATAAGAGTATAATAAAATCAAACCTGAAATTTCCAGTTTTATCTTATATTTTTCTCTTGTCAGAGGGAAACCTAATAAGCACTGCCTTTGGTAGCAGGCATCTAAAAGAAAAGTAAATGAAAGGGAAAATAAGTTAGGGTTTTTATTTATTTTTTTTTTGTGTGTGCCATTGTGAAGACTTTCATTGTTGACATTATATTGTTGAGGGCAAAAAAATTTTCAGTACAGCTAAAGAAAAGTGCCCCTCATACACGCTCTTAAAGTACAGTTCAGTGCATTCAAAGCCTGAGCACGGAAAGCTAAACGGAACATAACAGGCCTTCTACAAAACTTGTGTTCAGAGATATTTTTTAAGGGGTTAAGGGAAACAACAAGTGGAAGTACTGAGGTAGTTCTTACAATTTCTGTGTTGCTTATTTTTTTCAAAAACATAGAATCATAGAATCATTTAGGTTGGAAAAGACCTTTAAGATCGTCGAGTCCAACCATCAACCATGCCAACTAAGCCATGTCCTGACGTGCCTTGTCTACATGCTTTCTGAATACCTCCAGGGATGGTGACTCAACCCCTTCCCTGGGCAGCCTGTTCCAATGCCTAACAACCCTTTCAGTAAAGAAATTTTTCCTAATATCCAATCTAAACCTCCCCTGCCGCAACTTGAGGCCATTTCCTCTCATCCTGTCACCAGCCACCTGACTAGAAGAGACCAGCACCCACCTCACTACAACCTCCTTTCAGGTAGTTGTAGAGAGCTATAAGGTCTCCCCTCAGCCTCCTTTTCTCCAGGCTAAACAACCCCAGTTCCCTCAGCTGCTCCTCCTAAGACTTGTGCTCCAGGCCCCTCACCAGCTTTGTTGCCCTTCTCTGGACACGCTCCAGCACCTCAATGTCTTTCCTGTAGTGAGGGGCCCAAAACTGAACACAGGACTCAAGGTGCGGCCTCACCAGTGCCGAGTACAGGGGGACAATCACTTCCCTGCTCCTGCTGGCCACACTATTTCTGATACAGGCCAGGATGCTGTTGGCCTTCTTGGCCGCCTGAGCACACTGCTGGCTCATATTTAGCTGACTGTCGACCAGCACCCCCAGGTCCTTTTCTGCCGGGCAGCTTTATAGCTACTCTTCCCCAGGCCATGTCTACTCTTCCCCAAAACATGTCTACTTCTTGGGGAAGTCTCCGATAGAGAGCGAGAACATGTTAAAAGTACTACAAAGAAAGTCAAGGCTTGGGTGAAAGTCAAGATTTGGCTGACCACCATAACTATATGCCTAAGTTCAAGCAAGGTGAAGAGGCCCTTGACACACACACTTATGCACCTTTCTGAATGGGGACAGATATATCCCAACCAAATCTGTAAAATAGATACCTTTCATGATAAGTTTTTTATTACAAGATGTGCAAGAGGTATTTGGAATAATGTGACAAAGAGCATTTATATGCCATAAGACACATTGTATGCATTAAAAAATGCATTGTCTGTGAACATTTTTAAAAGGGGGAAAATATTTCCTCTTTCCCTAAATATTGTTTTATGGAAATGGTAAGAATGAAACACATTTAACTTTTACTGATGGTCCCAGCCTTGGTGCCTCTTCCTTCCCCGTCCCCCATATTGTAGCCAAGGTATTGAATGTTTTCTGGCTTTGTTTTTGATAAACGTAACATGACATTTTTTGGTGTGAAAGACAACGCTTACATTTTGTCTTGTGCTACTTTCAGCAGAAGTTTGGGATGATTAGCATACCTCCAGAGGAACATATCTTTTTGTCACTAATTATGATTTTCTTCCAAGCAATTCTGTTGCAGAATCATAAATGAAAGGATCATTTTAGCATAGTATATGGGGTGTTTGTTTAATTTTTTAGGCTAAACTGTGATTATATTCCACATAAATATAATATATTGGCCCACAGGGGGCCTCGAGAAATGAAATTCTAATTTATATAATTCTGCATAGAAGGCTAGTCAATTTGTCAAAAAAGAAAAGACAGTGGGACCAACAGAAATTGAGACAATAAACTAACAGGACAGCAAAGCTATGCTGCAGAGTTTCTGAGTCTCTTTGACAAGCTATGTGAAAGAAGGAAAGCTGAATGGTCAGAAAAGCACATGAACAAAAAAGGAATATTTGGTGCAAATCATTATGTTACTAAATAAGGCAGTGTTCGATAAAAAAGCCACGTGCATTTGAAGGAGTTTCAAGCTTTTAGGTGTTTGTAACAACACTGCCTGGGATAGATGGAGAGGAATTGGTCTGGGCTCTATGTTTTAGTGTGAAGTAGAATGTGACACGAGGGCTTCAGCAGGCATCATGATTCCTTTGACCAGCAATATCTCACCACTGCTTAAGCAATAAGTCTTTCCACTGAGAGGCAAAGCACGAGTCCTGACTCCCTTTTACTTAATGCCATCAGTTCCTGGGAAGAGTGGCTTTCATACGCTGCCAACTCCAGTGTGCGCACTCATCTTCCACCCATCTAAGAGTCTCCATCTCTTTCAGATGTGTAAGGTATCTTTAAGATGCCAGTAGGTATAAAGTTGCAGAAATGCCCAGTGCTCTCTCAAGACTGAGGTTAATTTGTGTTTCAACAGCATCTCACCATGGTGATAGTTCTGAGGAATAAATAAAGCCCAACCTCTCTTTCTCTTTTCTTGCTTTGTTTGATACCAATAATGACTACGATCCCCACAGTGGATCTGACAAAAGAGCTAAGGGAGCTAGAGCTGTGGGATGGTGTGAAGCAATGAGCACATTCTGTTGTGCAATAAGGGAGGTAACATCTGTCCCACGGCACCTGTTTCTGGCCCTGCATCACCCACTACACGAAATTATCTTTGTGAATATTTTATCAGATTTATAAGGGATATGATAACATAAGTGTGATGCCAATACAGGATGCTTCCTCCCCTGGCCCCCCCGCCCCCAAGAATTTGCAAAACAGGGGTATGGAAGGAAAGTAATTCCTTAGCAGTGTCTGAAGCTTGTCTTAAACATGAAGAAAACTAAAGGCAAAAAAAAAAAAAAGAGTTGATGCAGTGTTTTTTGTCTGTATGAAAACCCAAGAGCATTTACTATGTTGATGAAATTCTGATGCAATCCAAACTAAGCATAGGGTTTTTTTAATTTGTCTATTGATATGCAAAAGGTTTCCAAACACATACATGTGATTATATACATTGAAAACCTCTTTCCCTGCTTTTCTTCCTACCAGACTAAAATGAGATTAAAAATCTGAAATTTCTTCCCCAAAATAGTCTTTGCTATGCTAGAAAGTAACCTCTAAAAGTAGCAGATGTATTATAGAGTATCTTACACTTTACTTACATGCATACTAGAGCTCTGGAAATGTAGCAGACTGCCGCAGTAGAAAATGAATTCCTTGATATGACCTTGTTTTAAAGTTCAGGCAGCCTTTAAACGCATTCCCCATATCTCCTAGTCATCCTACCTTACTTCATACTAAGGGATCTGGTTAGCTTTCCAGAGCAGTTTATAGGCAGACTTTTAAGTGCAAATTATTTGATGCTGGAACTCTGTGTTTGTCATTCCTGGTAAAGTGGATGATATAAGATTTCAGCCTAAAGGTGATACTGCAGTAGAGGACCATACAAATAATAAATGATAATAATTAATCAGAACAGTCTGAGCATGAAAAGTAGCACTACACAGCCCCCCCAGGTGCCTCTTCCTGACATGAAGAGTTCACCTTGAGGATGAATTGGCAGTTCATTCTCCATGCCCATGCAATTTCCAGTCTCCCTGAGAGGCTCTATTAGCAGCAATTGTGTTTGTAATTTGTAGACATGTCAATCACCTAATTTCATATAGGCCACTGAACAATTATTAGAATGCAATGATTTGGGTTACTACTGACCCAGCCTGAATTTCAGCTGGTAATTTACATCTGAAAGACTCCATATGGTATTAGAAAGTCCCCGAGCCTGCAGTTTCCAACTGTTTATTTAATTCAGGTATGCTTATTAGTTTTTACATACATTCACACAGTCTACACAACTTAGTTTGTAGATCTGAATGGATAAATGCCATTGATTTGGCATTACATGTGGAAAGCATAGTTTGCTAAATTATATCTGTGTGGGCCTAGGACGTTATTAAAAAATGTTGGCGATTTCAGAGCATTCCATATCTGTCCTGTTTTTATTGTTCCTTGTTTTCAGAGTGCGGGCTTCAACTCTCAATCTTTGGAAGTATTTCCATGGATTCTTTTGCCTTCATTTTTGCTGCGCTTCCCAGCCTGACTCTGCCCAGTCACACAAATCTTGACGTTCGAGCTTGTGCCTGGGAGCTCAGGTGAGTCCTGGGAGAGGACTCTGCCAGGAATATGGCGGTCGTGTGAACTCACCATTCCTGTGGCCTGGATTGTGGGCCCAGAGCCTGGGAGTTGCTTTCCAGCAATCATCCCCTGAATCACAGTGAAGGTTGTCCCTGGGCATGACAAACGTAAGAGGGTTCAGAAGTTCAATTTTGCTTGAGCAGATGCTGTACAGTTTAGATAATTGACTTAATCGCTTATTCAAGGTTTTCATCCTGGGAGACTTGCTAAAGTATTTGAACACCTGGGAGCGTGGTGAGTACTACTGACTTCTTTAATGCATTTACCACCAATGCTTTTTCTGGGATTAACAACTTGAACTAAAAACTCGCATAACATCAGATTTTACAAAGTCCTCATTCTTGCCTAGCTAGAGAAACCACAAGGGAGCAGCCTTTCTTAAGGTTTCTCAGTCCTTTTGGTTATCAACCAGAAAGTATAGACAGGCACAAATGATATTAGGGTAAAACTTTCCATACATATCAGAGATTTCAACACTTGACAGTGGGAAGTTCACTTTGTTTTATTATTACAGTCAGTGCTCAGTCTTGCGTGAGACGAAGTGTGTCTGGCCCAGATCTACAAGAGCTAATCAGCATGCTGGGAATTAACTAGGAAAGTAAATGCTTTGCTGCATTATCCTGGGGGTTCAGAGAGTGCACTTTACAGAAGTGAGCCCCACAAATACCTAGGAGGTGCTTGCCTCCATCAAACCGTGAAGAGTCCAGATAGCTAGGTCTAGTTCGTAAGTGTAATTCTTCTTTTGGGAACTGCAATGGGCTCTGCACTTCACTAACTTGCAGGAACGAGACACAAACTTCCTCCTCCCTGACCTCTTTGACTATTCAGAAGCTTTGCAAGTGTTGGAAACACAACAAGCTCTACCAGAAGTCTTGTCCGAGCAGCCTGAACCAAGTCTGTACAGCATGGGCAGTCAAAGTCAGTGAAATACTGGAAAGAAAGATCCCATTCGCATGCAAATGTCTTTAGAAAGAAAGAACAAGGGAAGTGAAAATATGATATATTACTGTAGTTTCTGAAAAGAACATTTTTCAAAGTTTTCTTGAGCTGTCAGCAGCTGTTTAAGTTTGTTCAGAAGTGATGAGGCAAATTGAAATCCTTTCATATATGATTATTTTTATATTTTCAGGGTCTTTTTTTTCCCAGGTATTATCTAGTGACACATAAGATAATGCACTGTATCCAGGCAGAAGCACTACAAAAAGATCAAACATTCCACTTCATCATCTTCAAATACTTTGATGCTACCATGGGCAAGAAGAATAGAGGAAAAGAAGCAAAAGGACACTTTAAAATAGGATCTAGGAAAGAAAGACATTATACACTGAGCTGCTATAAATTACTGCTGGTAAAGCTGAGAAATCCCCAAACGCTAGAGATGTAGCAATCTGGTAATGCAAGTAGAGATTTAAACTTCAGTGAACAACCCTACCTCCCCCCACGCTTACTTGGAGAAACACAGCCCCTGCTGTTCACCTGTTAGTCTCAGGAGGAAGAGAAGTGTGCAGGTGGTCTATATATAAAATATTAATGATTATACAAGTATGATCTATCTAAGTATGAATGCAGTCATGTATGTATTGAGGGGCAAGCCTTATCTGCTTCATAAAAAAATAAAAAACCCTGAAAAGCCACAACTCACAGTTAAGGTATGACACAGATAATGACCTTTCTATTTGGTTATGCTCTGTCTCATGAATTTAGTGTCATGGATAACCAGCTTTCCTAATATTTTCCTTAATATTTCATCAAAATAGTAAATGCTCATTTCTGTCAGGCTGAGCACTTTCTCTGGGATAACGCATGACTACTCTTCCTTCCACCCATCCCCCTGCAACATACTATTACTCTGCATCTTCTCTACTTCATTTTATTTGAGCACCTCTGTACTCCTTTATATAAAAAGGTGGATATGAATCAAATAAAACAAACAATGAAGACTTCACACTACTTTCCAGTTAGGCTTAGTTAAGAAATGTAAGGAGCTTTAGGAGAAAACTAATTTTGTTAAAATTACTCAGCCAGTTGAAACATTAAAGAAATTAAACCTTTTGGGCAACCACCTCAAATTTTGCATGCTTATCATGACATATCAGAACGGCTCCTCGGCCTTAAGAGACAGAGGTAGGGAGTGTGTGATGATTTCAGCCAGGAATGGCAGAAGACAAACTGTAGCAAACCTTATCCTCAGTCACACGTAGGAAGTGTAAGAAGATCTGCATGTAAATGAGAGCTGTTTCATATGCTGTCTTAATATACCATAATATTCTCAGGCTGTTATTCCGTGGATATTCTGACTTTTAATAACACAGGCGTTTTGATAGCTGTCTGTTACTTTTTCCGAATGAAGTAAGACTGTACAAAAGCAGTATGTTTTAGATGGAAGAAATGGAATTTTGTTCCCCTTATTCTACTAATTTTTGCATCAAAGTCAATACAGTGTTTCTTCAAGTTATGTTAAGAACTGACCAAAAGGTACTGTGGAGCATGTCTGAAAATGCGCAGGAAAGAGTAAACTGCAGGGCCAGTTTCATGTAGTCTTTAATTTCCCCATCTCCCACGGGACAGTCATCAGTTGGAAGGCAGAATATATCAAATAAGCACAGTGAATCTTTTTACATTTTTTTAAGGGCAGTTCTTTCTTTCTTCCCTTGTACTGGCCCTAAGGAAGTTTGACCTATTAAGCTCCTTATATATCAATTTGTTTTTCTTCTATTACATGACAGATCCATAAGAAAAGGGGAAAGGTCAGGTGGGCGAGAGTATGTCCTAGTAGCATAGCCTGCTACCACTGTTGCAGCAGGGAAGGAGGATATTAATGGCATTAATTAATAGCAGAAAAGAAAGATCCTGCTTGGGTCCTGGTACTAGAAAGGGTCCATGACCTAAACTGCTTAATTTTTCATTGTGGCTCTGCCAGTGGGCTGTTAGTAGCCTTCTATGTATAATGCTTTTTCCTCCTGAAATTCAAATCCAAAGTTATGAGGAATTTCCAAAATTATACAGAAATGGCAATGGTAATAGGCCCAGATGTTGAACCTCTTTGTGTGCTGGTTTTTTATTAAAAAAGAAATCAAGAATTTAATGATAGAAAGCTGCAATCCCGGCTGTATTTTCAGTTTTCGTATTCAATAACCACAAACTGCAGGACGATGTTTGTGACAAACTTGTATTTTGAGAAACCTTTCAAAGACATGACAAAAATACAGCCCTCTCTTTATAGCCTCCAGCAATACCATCTTGTGCTCTGATCTCTCTAGATTTTACATGCTCTGGTAGGCAGGTTGAGTGCTTGCCTGGCAAACTCCAAGGAAACCCAAAATACTGCTAGTGACTGTGTTGGCTGCTGTGCAGTTACTGCCGTCTTTGTTCAACACTGAGCCTGTCACCTGATATATTTCTAATGAGCATTGACTTCTGGAATAAAGGCTCCAAGATGTTTAATCACCCAAGGTCTCACAAGGATCCCACATCAGGGAAAACACCAGTTTTAATGTACCGTTNGGGGTTTTTTTGGTTGTTTGGGTTTTTTTTTAATAAAAATGCTAAATGAATATTAAGAAAATTAACTCAATTTTAATATCAAATAGCCATCAGTACAAGGAGACCATGCCATCTTGCTAAAGCAAATTGATATTTTCAAACACAGGGGCCAATAATTACAGTAATTTTCTATTCCCCAAATCTCTGATTGACAATATCTTCAGGCGGCTTTGCATGTCATTTTATAGCTGCAGCTATAGATTAGTGCTGCTGCTGAACATTACAGTAAATATTAACTATTTATCTTTGAATGGCTGACAGTGTTATAGTTTTATTCAAACAGGAGCAAACAAGAATCTTTTTTCCAATGGCTTTCTACAAAGAGATTAATATAGCATACAAATATATATTATTATAAGTAGTACAGTAGAGAGATTATTGAGTCCACCATGGACTCTAGTGCCATAAGTCTCACTTCTCAGGAAAGGTTCCCCACAAAACCAAAAGCAATTAAGCTTTGCAGGCATTAATAGTCTTCAATGAAGCAGCAAAAAATCCCTGAGGTGCAAGAAGAAAACAAGTGAGAACACAAAGAAGTACAGACGCAGAGGGAAAGGAAGGGGAATCAATAGAAGATTGGCACTGCAAAGGCACTTTTGGGTGACATCAGCACATTAATACAGTATGAGGAGTCCTATTAAACCTGAACTCAGAGCGGTACGTATTGCTGAAGGATGTGTAACAGCTCCTCTTCTGCTGCTGCTAGTGCTCAGGGCTTCTCCTTTTTCTGTCTGGGCTTGAAGGCTTCTCTGCTTACTACAACTGTCCATGTCAGAGCTCACAAAAAGCTGAAGAATACTTCACTTTCAAGATGGAGGGCAATGCTTTTAACACCCCAAATTTAAAATCTGTTTGCTTTGATTATCCTACTTCTTCCTGAGGTTTCCTCTACAGGTTTTAGTCAGCAGAACCCTGCTGCTAATCTAAATTTGACACAGGGTGCACATTGTTGTTGTGTTTGGGGCTGTGCCTATATGAGCTGACCAGCTCTGATAAAGTCCAAGCTGGGTGCCTTGGGAGCTTTGTTTGTTAAGTGGAAATGGCAGAAATTCGAGGTGTGACCCACCAGGACAGCAACTGGTGATGCAGTAGTAAATGTGCAATTCTGGTCCTCTCCATCTCAGGAAGTCTATAGTTAACAATAGTCTGAGAAAAGGCAACAAGGATTATCAAAGACCAACATCCATGTGAGAAACAGCTAAAGAAAAAAGGACTTTTCTGTTTGAAAAAGAGATGAGTAGGCATGGGTATAGGCAGATTCGGGGTGGTAGGGAGTGGGACTGGTTACTTGATGCATCTTCCCTTACGGGAGACCAGGGGAGGAAGGGGTCAAAAGAAGCGAGCATAAAGGTGAGTTAAGCAGTGTGCAATGTGTAGTTTAGTTGTGGTACTGCTTGTGAGAAGATGTTGCAATTATTTAAGTTTACATGGATCCCAGAGAAAGCTGTTGAAGGTAATGGAAAACAAAACCGTGGGGGATTTCTAAATATATAGAAGCCATGTCTGGCTCAGGAATTACTTGAGCTGCAAAAAAGTTTGGAGGCTAGGGGGGTACCTCAGGGAAAAACAGATGCTAACTCTGTTCTTATACTCTTGTCAGGCATGCACTTTTGTTCTCTCTGAGAGATGGACACAGGGCTTAAAGGACCTGGTCAGACCAAAGATGTGTCTTCTTATGTTCTATTGTGCAGGTGGGAATAAGTCACACCTTAGGCTCTGCCTGGATTGTCCAGGCTTGCCAGGCTGGTTGGAACACAGGCAGTAGGAAGCAGCTATGGTGGAAAACAGCACTGAGGCACTGAATGATCAATAGATATTGCATGCTACCAGAGGAAAAGGAGCAACAAAGAAAGTACCTGCTGTGGAAAAACGGGCAGTTAAAAGCTGCCTGAGAGTTGAAACTCCCTGGAAATAGAAGAGTTTTAAACAGCACTTCACTCTGCCTTTGCTAGCAATGGATGTCAGCAAAAGGCAGAGATTCAGAAGGTAGTCTTCTTTCTAACAATAGCTAGCTCTGAAGCTCTCGATGTGTTTAATAGCTTCCACTTAACTCATGTAGAATAGACTGACTGTAAAACTACTAGAAATATGTGAAGATTCCTGCATTCTACAGGAACAT